>JASDQU010104000.1:368239-380611 GCA_032191745.1 Picea mariana | reverse complement strand
CTCTGTGGTCGTGTGGTGTGTTTGCACCGAGGGCTGGGGCTAAGCCCTGGCCCTTTCCTCCGCCGACCTTTCCTTCATTTCAATTCAAATAAATTCATTCCCGTATAGCTAACAAGGAACACCCACGGGATGGGAGGTTAGCCTGGTCCTGCTAGTCCGTTGCCCGGAGGGGAGGTCGGGGGTTCGACCCACGCTGAAACCATACAAATTTTACCAAAACCTACAAACCAACCACGGGGTGCCACGTGGCAGCCCATGACTGGGCCATGTGGCACCTCAACAACCAACCACAAGTTGCCACACGTCAATCGCTGAATGGTCCACGTGCTTGCCACCTGTCAACCGTCGTACTGCCCTGTTAGCCTGCCACCATACCTGCTGACATCATCCCGTGCCACATGTCACCCTTACAGTGGTGACACGTGTCACCCCTGGATTGGTCCAACTGTCTGCCCGTACGCCACATCAGCCTGTCATGCTCTGCCACATGTCACCTCCTGGAGCTGCCACGTCATTTGTTTGTATGGACCGTATGGCCTGTACAATCAACATTCCACGTGGCACTTTACGGACTGTACGGACTATACAATCATCCCATTTTTTTGCCTATTTGCCTTTTCGGACAGAATGCGATATCTTGCGCATATGGAGCCCGTTTGACGAAGTAAATATATTTCCAGAATCAGGAAGACGAGATGGACGCAATGGTGTTGGTTTCGTCGGATTCTGAGCACTTTCATTTTGAGCATTTTTCCTCATCATTTGTCCTCATCATGCAACTGCCAACATTTGTCCTCATCATGTGCCTCTTTCTTGCAGTGCTTGCAAGAGGGATTTCCTTCCTTCCTTGTCACTGCATTTGCATTCTTGCCATGCCTTTTCCTCTTGTCCTCTTTCCTTGAAGATGACGATTCCCCTGACACACCTGCTTTCCCTGCTTCAATATACGTTGCTTGAACAGAAACCTCATCAAGGTTAGTGGGTCCAAACATGAAAACATTGTTTCTAATATGCGCAGGTAAACCTCCTATATACTTCATAAGATTTTCTTGTGTTTGCAAAGGGATATCTAATATTAATGCCATTTTTCAAAATCCATCGGTATATTCTTGCATTGTTTGTCGTTTTCTTAGTTTTAAAGATTGCCATTCAATTAATGCTTTTTCTTTATAACCCAAAGGATAGAATTGTTTCCTAAGTGTAGAAATGAAACTCTTCCATGATGGAAATAAATTACCCACATGTTGTGTTCCCTTTTGCAGCTTGCTTTGCCACCAGATGAGAGCTGTACCTGCAAGCCTCAAAGATGCCAACTTAATTTGTGTGGCCTCATCTTTGATCTGTTACACACTGCATTATACCTCCATCTGCCTGATCCAATTGTCAAGTTTTTCTACATTTACTTCACCATCATACATGGGCAACTCAAATTTGACATCAAGTTTTAAAAATGGCATTTCATGTTTATTCTTATGAACATTTTTCTTCTCATTAGATTTAGAACTTGAACTTGAAGAAGAAGGAGAAGAAGGAGGTGTTGATGGAGGTGAAGGAGGAATCTGAGGATGGTCCTCTTCCTCTTCACTTTTTCCCTTTGAAGATTCACCCAAAATTGGTCTCTTTCGTTCCAGGTAATCCTCATACAAAACTTTCACCATCTCCGACATAGCAAGGAATGTTTTCCAGAACTCTTTCTCATCTTGAGAAATCCCTTCTTCCGATGCCATCTTCTCGCTGTGAGAAGCTCTCTTTCTCAATCCAATTAATGGATTCTCTGCAACAAGCTCGCCTTCACCACGCTGTAGCTTTTCCCTGGTTAACATGCAAGACTCAAATCCAAACATCAACTAGCTCTGATACCACTTGATCTGTCGGGTCTTTTAATGACTATGGTTGAGTTTTAATTTTGGATGTGTTAATTAACCATTTGAGAAACTTAATGAAAGAATGAGGAAAGAAGAGGAATTATGACATCCATATACACATATGCAAATCTGAAATGAAATAATAGACAACAAACCATAACACGCAGATTGATAACAGAGTTCGGCACAACTTGCCTATGTCTCCGGGCCTTTGTCTCTATGGGGGAGGCTTCTTTATTTCTGTTAAAAAGCTCAAAAGTACATCACAGTAGTGCCAATTGGCTACAATACTGATCTGGTCATGTTCTTCCAGATCTCAAGAACCCTGCAAAGAAAACGGCACGCAAAACGGATGTCCGGAGCTCCCAGAAATGGCCCAACAACCTCTGCTCCTCAATATCTTCCCTGCAATAAACTGGCTTTGGCTTGGCTTCACTTCAGCATAACTCTGCTTTTTTTGTCTTCCATGGCCTCAAGCAGGCTTGGTTTATATATATCTAAAGTTGGTTATCCATCCCCAACTTCCTCCCAAAATTTGAGCTCCAAAAATGCCCAATATCTCCCAAAAATGGAGAAAATGCATTAAAATCAGGCTCACTATCTTTTAAAAATCCAAACTTTAGCAATAAAACCCATTTTTGAATGAAATTAGGGTGAAGCCCCTTTTTATAGGGCTCTTGGTCACCCATACTGCGCCATGTGGCCAAGCACTTATCCTTTTGTGCACTGGCCCCTACCCCTGGCTCCCGGTTCGGTGGCATGTGCATAGGACCACGGACTAGTGGTTATAACCCCCCCGCACTCTGTGTGGTAATGGTCCCGGGTCATATGGGACCACCCGGGAATCGGGGGCCAGGCCCTATCCACCATTACTCATGTGCTCCCATGTCGGTAAGCCCCGCTTTGTGGTCGTGTGGTGTGTTTGCGCCGAGGGCTGGGGCTAAGCCTCGACCCTTTCCTCCGCCAACCTTTCCTTCATTTCAATTCAAATAAATTCATTCCTGTATAGCTAACAAGGAACACCCATGGGCTGGGCGGTTAGCCCGGTCCTGCCAGTCCATTGCCCGGAGGGGAGGTCGGGGGTTCGACCCACGCTGAAACCATACAAATTTTGCCAAAACCTACGAACCAACCACGTGGTGCCACGTGGCAGCCCATGACTGGGCCACGTGGCACCTCAACAACCAACCACAAGTTGCCACGCGTCAATCGCTGAATGGTCCACGTGTCTGCCACTTGTCAACTGTCGTACTTCCCTGTCATCCTTCCACCGTACCTGCTGACGTCATCCCGTGCCACGTGTCACCCTTACAGTGGTGACACATGTCACCCCTGAATTGGTCCAGCTGTCTGCCCATACGCCACATCAGCCTGTCATGATCTACCACATGTCGCCTCCTAGAGCTACCACATCATCTGTACGGACCGTACGACCTGTACAGTCAGCATGCCACATGGCACTGTACAGACTGTACAATCATCCCATTTTTTTGCCTATTTGCCTTTTTGGACAGAACGCGATATCTTGCGCATACGGAGCCCGTTTGGCGAAGTAAATATACCTCCGGAATTAGGGAGATGAGATGGACGCAATGGCGTTGGTTTCGTCGGATTACGAGCACTTTCATTTTTGAGCATTTTTAAGCCCTGTCAGGCTTCTGGATCTGATTCTGTATCAAGGGGAGAGGAGAGTGGAGTGGAGTGGAGTGAGGGTTGTCACGCAGAGGAAAGGGGAAGGAGATGTGAATAGGGGAAGGGAGTCCCAATTCTACGGAGAACCAACAGAGTTACAATAATTTTTTGGAATATAATAAGAATTTTATATGAGAGTTTAAGTATGAAGTATAATGAGAATTTTATGGGATATAATAAGAATTCCAAAGGGTTTAAGTATGGAATAATAATTTCCAAGAGATTAAGAGTTCCAAGAGAATAAGTGTGATTCCACGAGTTCCAATATAATATTTTGGTTCGGGGATGAGATCATGAAGATGTGTGTCTATTTTGCTTATTTTATGAGAGAAAAAAACTATATTTTCACAAGTTATTCAACTTCTGGTATAAAAAAATATTTTTTATTTATTTAGAATTTCACTTTATAGTAAAAACAAAACTTGTGAAGAATTTTGTTAGTTTTCCACTAACTATTTTTCAAAGTTTTTTTATTGAGATTTGATATGTCAATTTGATAATTGTTTAACAGTATGTTCCTTAAACATGAAAAGAATAATAATGAGTTATTCCCTCCCCCCCCAACAATCTATCTATTATTAAACTTAAATGTTTTTAACAAACGGAATATACTGCAACAATCTACATAGATTCTATTTTATTATTACTATAATTTTGAATCTAACAGATGAATATTATAATTTCTAGATTTTTTTGAAGTTGACCAAGCTGAAAACGTTGCATATTTTAAACACATGTTCCCCCCCACCTTGTATCTATCTTAATTTTTACTTAAAAGTAAAATCTAAAAATACCTTTTTGAAAAGAACAGTTTAAGGATTATGAATATAAATTTTTCTAAATTTTTCACTGTGTATTTTTTGAGATACAGATATTTCATTTCACTGAATCATAATGTCAGTTGAAAATATTATGCAGTGATTTTTTTTAAAATTTAAATAAAATTAGATAAAAATAATGAAAATGAAAACAAATTATAGGAATTGAAAGTAGATTCAATTTTGCAAATGCTGGTATCATTTTCCAAACCAAATTCCGAGTATTTGCAGGAGTCCGCAACCTCCAAAGTTCAGGTAAGCTAGAGGAAATTCTATGGTTCCTGCAAACAATCCCATTTGCTAGTTTTCGACCGAAAGAATCTTTCGACCGAAAACAATTTCTTTCAGTCGACAAATGTAATTTTAACGGAATATGTTAAAATTAAACAATTTCTTAGCTTTTCAGCCGAAAAAACTTTTTTTTCGGCCGAAAGACGGGTGAGAGAATTCTGTCGGCCAAAAACAATGAAAAGAAACGTCGTATTGTTTCATTTCACACCAAATCGTATAAATACGCTTTCGACCAAACACATTTAAAACAATTCATCGCTTCTTTCATGGTTTTTTAGAGCACCTAAACAAAGTTTCGAATCATCTTTTTCTTTTTTGTTGAACAAGGTAATTGATGTTTTGAATGCAAAAAAAAATTTTTTTTTTTTTTGACGTTCAAGTTTTTATTGGAATAACAATTTATATGTTGAAAGCTAAATGTTGAGCATTTTTTCAAGGTGAAGCCTTTGTTGAACATAAAATTATTGATATTATTTTTTAATAATTTTTGTGACAATGGAGTTTTTCTGAGACTATTAAGAAATGTTGATTTTGTTAAATTTTTTTACAGATAACTATACTCATGGGAAACAAAATTTTGCGCAAGAGAAAATTTGATCGCACTCGAGATGAACTCACCATAACAATCAAAGGAAAGAGCATTATTGGAGAAATAAATTAGAACGTGCAAATATTGAAGAAAGAAACGATGATAATGTAAATAGATATTTTCAACAAGAAGAAGTCCAACCAGGTATGCATGCACATATTGTCTATATTAAAAATATAGAATTCAAATTTACAATATTGTTTAATATAATTGATTGTAATTATGATTTGATGTTTTTCAAAAAACATAAATAGATTTGTCTCATAACATCGATGAAGACGTTGAAACAGAAATTGGAGCAGAAGACGAATCACCTATAGGTATGCACATAAATTTAGATAATACAAGATGGACACTTGTATATAGTTTAGTGAATTTATGTTCGGGTTTTTTTTTTTAATATAAACTTTAAATTGAAATATGTTGGAGAATATATCAACATTGATGATGAAATATTAGAAAATGTTGATACTGAAAAATTTTGGAAGAAAGAAGATAAGCATTATATAACATATTGAACTAAGAATATGTATAATACTTTTTTCAAAGATGAATCAATAACAATACAAGCTCAACTTTTACTCTGTCTAATAAAGTCAAGAAAGTTAAAAGAAGCTACATCATTATTGGGTATTCAAAAGTTGACAAAAGATACAAAGGTGAAACAAAATGTCTTTGACAATATAACTAGTGTATTAAATATTTTTGGAAAATCTCGAAAAAAAGATGTCAGTGTTGCACGTAGAGTGATACAAACAACAATTGTTTCATCTAGCAATATAAAAGATCATTTGACATGACACATGGAAAAAATGATTGGAAGGTCAAGAAAAACATTGTACAAACATATAAAATTTCGATTGCAAATAGATGCAAATGATGAACTTGCTTGTTGGACAGTGATTTCTAGACAACCCTACAAAGATATACTTGCAAAAAATGTTAAAGAATTAGCTCGTAATTGTTGGTTGACAGAATCTCATGTTTCACCACATACAAGGGATGTGTTGCGACGTAGAATTACACTAAAAATATATGAAGAACATCCAAAACATATATTGCCAATGACACAAATAGAATTGTTCAATAAGTTCAAAGAAGAGCACAAAGAAGTTAAAATTTCCATTAATACATTTGTGCAACAAAGACCATGGTTTGTTAGACCCATCATTGTTCATGACACTTGTTGTTGTCGTTATCATGTGGAATTTGAGTTATATTACAACACTTTTCTTGATTTTGGTAAAACTTTATGGCCAAGTTCACCTCCTCCTTCCACATTTCGTGCTTTTATATTTGAAATTCTATGTGAAAGAGAAGGTGATGAATTATTTTACCAAAAAAAATGTGTTGGTGGAAAGAAATGTGATCGTTGTGGAAATCTAAGTTTGTTTCACTCAAAGTATCGTATTGATATGAATGATCAATCATTCTCTAATATAACAGTCATTTGGAAGAGATATGAATATATCAACAACACGACTCCACATTCTTCAAATGTTATTTCCAAAAGGACTGATTTGAAAGTAGATAAAATCTGCGTGATAGATTTTTTGAAGAAGTTTGAGGAATAAATTTATAAATACACCAAGCATTCACATAGAGCTCGATGGAAAGACCTACAATTCAAACAATCCCGTGAAGTGTTTCCACTAGGGACAATTTTGTTTGTAGTTGATTTTGCAGAGAATTACACATTTGCTGCACAAAAATAAATAAAGAGTGAATATTATCATTCTGATCAAGTCACTATATTTGTCCACATTCTATATAGACATGCTCAATGGAGTCTTGATAACATAGAAAGAACCAACAACAATCAACACATTATTAAAGAATATCACTTTTATATAAGTGATGATCGAGCACATGACACACATTATGTACAACATTGTTTTCATAAATTTTATGATTCATTGAAATAACGTGGGATCAGATTCGATTGATATTGGATATGGTCAGATGGGTGTGCGGGTCAATTCAAATATTCACGATCATTCTATTGGTTGTGTCGTCTTCATAAAAAATCAAACGTTACACATTGTTGGATTTTTTTTTAGATTAGTCATGGAAAAGGAGAGCACGACAGTGCAGGGGCATGTGTAAAACGAGCACTTGGAAGGTATCATACAAACCCTCATGCTGATCAATTTGAATCCATTGATCAAGTTGTTGAATGGTACAAAATGGTGCTAAGCCACAAAAATAATCCGTCAAGGGATGTGCACATGTGTGTCTATATATACATGTTACACATGTACACATGATATTTTTATTCACGTGTTCAAATTTATATTCAATCTTCAACCATTTTCTTGAGAGATTTCAAGTTAACAAGTTCTTGTCTTATGCAGGTTTTTTTGGTATGTTGAAATCAAAAATGTAAATAGATCAATACCATATGAATCCGATACAATACATGGGACACAAAAAATGCATTCGGTTAAAAAAAAACGCTATCAAAATGTGTTTGCATTTGATAGAAGAAATGAGATTTGTTTTTGTTCAGTTTGCATAGAGGACATAGAATCCATAGAGATTTGCGAAAACGAAAATGCAGAATATGTTAAATCTTGGAGACATACCGAACTTAATATAAAAGAGAAAATGCCACTTGCAAGCTCAAAGGAGATGGAATCAAATGAAACTATAGTGTCAGTTGATGGATATAGAGTTTCTGATCCTGTTAGAGAAGGTAATTTTTATGTTTAAATTTTTTCAAATAACTTGTAGATGTACTTGTGTGATAATCTAACACGAACTACTTGTTTTCCAACATATCGAATTATTTGCAGGAGATGTCTTTCCCGTGGTTGCACCTGTAGACAACACTAAAAACATGAAATATTATTTGATGTGATGCACAGAACAAAAGATGAGGTTATTAGAAGATTTTGATGATAACGGTTTTATATATGAAAGAGGATCCATCGTATTGAAATGATATTTTTTTCAAGAAACCCATCAAACCGATACTCATGTTCACTTTCAATATTACTAGTCAGATGTCATAAGTTGTCAATATAGTCATTTGGTATGTGCAGCATGCATAAAGTTAATAGAAGTTCAAAAAAAAAAAAAAAAATTAGAAAATGGAAAATGTCCAAACTCGATCATGAACGAATAATTGAAGATGGCATACCATTACAATTTCTTTAAACAAGTGACATGCACATTCTATAATTTTATATTTTGCATTGAAAGTACACGTATTTATGAATATATAGGATTCTATAATCATTTTCAGTTTAGTTTACTTCCATGGTCCATTCAATTAAGAAAAGTTATATTTTTGATGAATTATAAAGTTTACCAAGCCTTATTTACAATTTCAGAGAAGAACCTATAGATTGTATCTAGGGAACCTAAAATGACCTATACTTTGGATGATTATACTTTAATCCTACAAATTATCCAGATCGTATACACAAATCCTTTAATGCATGTAACCAATTTACTACATATAGGATTTGCATTCATTATTTGCAATGATTGTTCAATGTTTTTTCATATGAAGAGGATAACTTCATATCAAAAATATGACCCATTTCCATGCCATTATAAGAGACTATTGATGGCTTAGAAAAAATTTAAATAGATCTTAAAAAGTATGATTAACATCTTAATTAAAGAATTCAAGGTAATACATATGATTAACATCCTAATTAAAATTTTTAAAGGCATCTTAAAAAATATCAATTTTAATTATGAAATTGTGAATTTTGATTCCAATAGTGTTGATATTATATTAAATTGTTAAGTTTGTGCATTTAGATTTTAATATCTTGAAGCAAATTGAAAACAAAATTGAAATTATGAGCTACTTGAAAAATGTGTATGATGAACCTAACACTACTTATATTCTACACATTAAACATAGTTTTCATTAAGTTTGATTGAAAAATACTTAAGTTGAAAACGAATTTGATTTTGTGACCTGATAACAAAAAATAAAAAATAACAGGTCATCTGCTAAGGCTTGGCTTGTTGCATTTAGATTTTCATTTTTTAAATTGAATTTGGAGTATATTCAAAATTCAAGCTAGTGTATGATTAACATCCTATTTAAAAATTAATAGCACTAGTGAATACTTCCATTAATTGACCTAGGTGTCATATTCATGACATTAGTGAATACTTCTAATGTGCAGAGGATTGATAATTTCCATCAATCATTTTCTACCATTTTTGATACACAAACAATTTATATCAATATAAAATTTAATGAAAATCTCTTACTTATATTAAAATATATTTTAATTTTACATATTAAAATAGGTTCTAAATCATGTTTTTCTCTCAATTTTTATTTCAAAGTACATATTTTTATTTCACATTTTCTTGAATAAATATATTGAAAGCTCGAAAAGAAACCAAAGACTAACATTTAACCAGTTTAGTGTTGGACTGTCATATAGTGAATACTTCCATTAATGATAGGTGTCATATTAATGGCATTAGTGAATACTTCCAATGTGCAAAGGATTGATAATTTCCAGATCAACCATTTTCTACCCTTTTTGATACATAAACAATTTATATCAATATAAATTTTAATGAAAATCACTTACTTATATTAAAGTATATTTTAATTTTACATATTAAAATAGGTTATAAATCATGTTTTTATTTCAATTTTTATTTTAAAGTACACATATTTTTATTTCACTTTTTCTTGAATAAATATATTGAAATCTAAAAATAAAAACAAATACTAACATAACCAGTTTAGTGTTGGAATGTCATTTCATTGTGAATTTTCAAGAAATAAACCAAGGATGAACATATTTCATTGTGAATTTTCAATTTTGAGTTCATAGTTTTTACTAAATTTTGGATTGATAGGAGTCTATGCCCTATCAAAATAAAGGAAGGACCTAGATTGATGCAATGATCAATATGCTTAAATTTACAATTTGCATTGTTAAAGTCAATTGATTATCACTTGAATGGAATGGAATAAAACCCATATCACCCAATGAAAATCGACTTTTACCTTGGTAGTCTAATACTAATTTTTTATTACCATGGACTCATACTTTATTTTTATGTTTTCACTCTCTCATAAGAAACTCAAATATATTTTTAATATACAATATTGTTTGTTGTTTTTTCCATTCTAATATTATTAATAGGAGACAATTGAGAAGTTTGAAACGTAACTTGAGCAACCCTCTAGTCCTCAACCCTCATCTCTGAGTGTCGTTTGGGGTAAGGGGCTCCAAAGTGGGAAACTATAAAATTTGATGACTTGTTTGACTATTTTCAACCATATTTCCAAATCAAACAAAATTTAAATTATAATTTAGAAACTATAATTTGATAACTACCCAGATCTCCCATCACTATAGAATCAACTCCACTGTATACAAAATCAACTCTACTTCACATAGTACAAATCAAACAAAATTTAAATTATAATTTAGAAACAATAATTTGATAACTACCCAGATCTCCCATCACTACACAATCAACTCCACTGTATACAAAATCAACTCTACTTCACATAGTACAATGATGTTTATAAATAAAATGAAATAAAACATTTTTAATTTCAGCACAGTATCATAAAACATAAATTAACCTCTTTTTTTCATAAATAAAGTAGGATCCTTATATTAATAAATGCTTACAATGCCACCTATTAGCCACCTGTTCTACCACAAAAGGGAAACCAAAACAGGTGGTTTTCAGCAACAACTTATCATTTCACCATCATAAAAATTCAAATTATAGGCTATTGACTATTTATTAATGAATAAACAATATATTTCACCATCATAAACAATATAAGATAAATCAAAGATGAAACAATAAACAATATATTCCACCATCATAAAAAAATATAAGAGAAATCAAATATGAGACAACAAATTGATATTTTGAGTTCCATATATATATATATATATATATATATATATATATATATATATATAAAATTAAAGTTTGAATAGTTACATCGCCAAATACATAGGTTCCACATCCATTTTAGGATGATAACAAAAACTAAGACATTTAACTCCAAAATTCTGGACTCTAAGCCATCGCTTTAAGATAGATCGCTTCATACCTGCAAAAGAAAACATTCGTCGAATTCAAAATTTAAAAATTTACAATAAAATATATGTACAAATTTAAAATAAAATGTACACATGTACCATTTTAGATAAATAAAACAAGTTATGATTAAAGAAAAATTGACATACATACCAAAAGAGTTAAGTCTCATCCTCCAACATACTCCTTTCCACCAAATATAATGTAAACATAATTTCCACCAAATATAATGTAAACATCTCTGATTGAGGAGCATCAACTACTCATCAAGCGAGCCAGCGTGGAGCGGAAAACAACTGGACAACACCAGCACAAATTTTGAAAATGCCTTGATATTGTTGTGCCAAACATTAATGTGTGGATTTAATGAAGCGCACTGTGTATATTGTAATGGACCTTGAGCGGATAGCTCACGTCCTTAAGTAGATAAGGCATTTAATAGAATAAATGTAAAGTAGATAGAACATTTAATTCTAGATTTGATAGCTTTAGAGCTCGAGAGGGAAACGAAATATAGACACCCTCCTTTGTACATTGTATTGTTATCAAGCATTCTGAAGCAAAGAGCAGCAGAGAAGTGTATGAAGAACTTCCATGTACAGATATTGAATTAATAGAAGAAATCTTTGATTCAATTCCATGGTTGTGTTATTCTCTGTGTCTTGATGATATTATGCTCATGAATGTTTGCTTCTTGTTATACACTTTCTTTTATATGTTGTGTATGTGATTTCATGGTTGAAGTGAAGTCTGGGAGAATGATGAGTTAGTTTCAATTGTTTCTCTATCTTGAACCAGAGAATTCCTGCAAGGAGTGCAGTTGAGTTTGTCCGCAAGGAGTGCGTGACTGCAGGGTTCAAGTAGGGATAACTTTTGTT
The DNA here is from genome assembly GCA_032191745.1 of Picea mariana. Classification (NCBI taxonomy): domain Eukaryota; kingdom Viridiplantae; phylum Streptophyta; class Pinopsida; order Pinales; family Pinaceae; genus Picea; species Picea mariana. Next base: position 368,421 of record JASDQU010104000.1, on the reverse strand, counting down.
CTAAGTTCCAAGAATTGCAGGTTGGGCACCAGAACCGTGCAAGGCGTGCGCAGGCCAAGTGAAGTCTCAGAGTTGCGATTCTGAGCAAAGAGTTGAAGACTACTGCTGCAGGTCAGTGCGCAGAGTCGAAGGACTTCAACACTTAGCAGTTGTTGAAGATTTGCCGCAAGGAGTGTGCGCAA
>JASDQU010104000.1:335476-367431 GCA_032191745.1 Picea mariana | reverse complement strand
CGAAGAGAACCTGTGGGGTGCAGATTTCCCTCCCGATAGGGGAATAGAAGAACCGTTGAGTTCTTCGGGTCGAGTAGAAAGAAGGTCCTGGAGGAGACGATCGTGCTCCGAGGAGTGCGTGGTTGCTATCAATATCTAACAATAAAAATAAATAAATAATACATATTAGCATATATACTTTAACTAAATATTAAATAAACAATAAGAAATAATAACATACTTTGTCTTTGAATGAAAAACTGGATTCTTGGCAAGCTTAATGGCTGACTGGCTGTCGATGAATAATGATGTAGCTTCTGTTTGTGAAATGCCCAAGTCTTGCAAAACTCCGCGTTACCAAACAATTTCACATGTTTCTTCCCATGCTGAGATGTATTCTGCTTCTACTGTAGAAGTGGCAACTGTAGCTTGTTTATTACAATTCCAAGACACTGCTGCTGAACCCATGTTCATTAAATAACCTGATGTTGATGATCGATCATCAATACTTCCGGCAAATTCGGCATCTGAAAATCCACCAAGTACAAAATTTTTAGTCTTTTTGTAAAGAAGACCAAAATCTTTTGTTCCTTGTATATATCAAAGAACTCTTTTGGCTGCATTCTAGTGACTGTCCTGTGGTTGCTGCATAAAGCGTGAAAGAATACTGACTATATAAGATAGATCTGGTCGAGTGTCTGTCAAATAAATCAAGCTTCCAATCAACTGTCTATAAATAGATATGTCTACCATTCCCCCCCCTTCAAATTTCAAAAGTTTCAAGTGTTGTTCCATAGGGGTAAGAGATGGTTTGCAATCCTGCATGCCAAATCGCTGAATAATTTCTGCTGCATACTTACTCTGAGAAATGAAAATATGATGTGGACGTTGGAATACTTCAATTCCAAGTTAGTAGTGAACTAGTCCCAAATCGGTCATCTTAGAACCTGCATGTAACTCCTTTTTCACCTGTGTAAAATGATCATCATTGTTTCCTGTAATGATCAAATCATCTACATACATAACAAGAATCACCAAATATAGATCCTGTTGACAGATATACAAAATATCATCAGATTCACTTCGTTGAAAACCAACCTTCCTAAGGTATTCATCCATTTTGGTACACCAAGCTCGGGGAGCTTGCTTTAACCCATATAAAGCCTTAATTAATTTGCAGACTTTATGTTCCTTCCCTACAATTTCAAAATCTAGTGTTTGTTGCATATATACATCTTCATGTAAGTCTCCATTGAGAAAATCACTTTTTACATCCATTTGATGAACTTTCCAACCTTTCTGAGCGGCCAATGCAAGTGTTAATCGAATGGTATTCCATTTATGTGTAGGAGAAAAAGTTTCCTCATAATTAATGCTTTCCTGCTGCACAAAACCTTTAGCCACAAGTCATTCTTTATACTTGTCAATTTCTCCATGTTGGTTGTATTTAATTATGTAAACCCATTTGCATCTGATGGGTTTAACACTTGTAGGACAATCAACAAGTTTCCAAGTGTTGTTATCAATCACTGCTTGATACTCTTTAATCATAGCCTGTTGCCATTCTTTATGTTTTATTGCTTCTTTGTATGTGGAAGGTTCAGTAAAATCATTTTCTATCAAGACAAAATTTTCTTCACTTCTGTGTGACCCCCATGTCCCTGTTTTATTCTGCTCATCAGGCCTTACATCTTTCAAAAGTTGAACTGGCCATTTTGGTAGTTGATGTTCACTTGTTTGAGAATATGAATTACCATTATTGTAAATTGGATTAATGTAAACCAATGTTCGTCGATCAATTGAAGATTCTAGAGGTGGAGAATCATTGTCAGATGAACTGTCGCTGCTAGGAGATTCTGATGAATTGATGGAAGACCCAAATGATGTTGTTGAAGTAAATAGACTGGATGTATCATCTTCAGATGAAGGAAAATCAAGTTCATACCAATTATGTGAATTTGGTTGACTTTGCATTTTTCCTTTTCTTTGATTGCCTTTAGTTTCTAACTTTTGAAGAAGAATTTCTATTTCTTCAACACTCTTACTTTCAGTTTCATAAAAAAATACATCCTTGCTCATAATAAATTTTCCATTGGACAAAATTCGGTACCTTTCTTCTCATCAGAGTACCCAATCATTGTGTAGTCTAGGCTTCTTGAGTCAAGATTAGTTCTTTTTTCTTTCGGAACTAAGTTATAACATACTGATCCAAAAAATCTGACATGTTTAACTCGAGGTTTGAAACCAAACCATGACTGATAAGGTGTGATTTTGTCCAAAGAAGAAGTTGGAGATCTGTTCCTTAAGTAGATAGTTGTATGGATTGCTTCTGCCCAATATGTAGAACTTAACTTTTTAAAGGTTAACATGGATCTTTCCATTCCTAACAAGGTGCGATTCATTCTTTCTACGACTCCATTTTGTTGAGGGGTGTAGAAATTTGTAAGATGTCTTCTTATCCCATTGTTTGTGAAATAAGTTTTGAATTCATTAGAAGTGAATTCCCATCCATTATCTATCTTAAGAGTGCCTATCTTTTCTTTAACTTCATTTTCAACAAGTTGACGAAAAATATTAAACTTTTCAAATACTTTTGACTTTTGCTTCAAGAAGTAAACCCAAGTTATTCTACTGAAATCATCAATAAAGAGTAAAAAATATTTGCAACCACCTAAAGAAGTTTCTAGTGGTTCACAAACATCACTGTGAACTAGTTTCAACTGCCTATTTGCACGCCATGAACTTGTTGGAAAACTCTCTCAACTTTGTTTTCCATAAATGCAAGCTTCACATTTTGTATTTTCTTTTTTGAAAGTTGGAAGTCCCTTAACCATTCCTTGTTTTTTCAATTTAGAGAGACTTTCAAAGTTGAGATGTCCATATCTCACATGCCAAAATCTTATAGGTGAAATACTTGTACTTACTGCTATTGCAAAGTCAGAATGCCTTGGAATAACTGTCCCTTTCATCCTTAACAGTTTCCATCTTCATAACCTGTCATCATTGTTTTCATATTCTGTTTGACTGAATTAATCTTAACTAACACATCTTCCATAATCACCTGATGTCCTTCTTGTTGAATTGTGACTAAAGACAACAAATTATTTTTAAAGGTTGGTACATACCATACATTTGAAATCATTCTTTCTCCAATTTAAGGTAAATACAATTTAACTACACCTTTTCCATAAGGAGCATGTTTGGTATTATCTGTAAGAAAGACAAAATTAAGATGGCATTCTTGAAAATTACAAAAGAAGTCAAGCCTAAAAGTCATGTGTTGAGATGCTCCTAAATCTAGAATCCAAGCATCTTCATAATCACTTTGAAAATCGGTTGAAATCTGTAATGCTGAAGATGATGTAAAGACATATTCTGAACCATCATCATCTCGATCATTTGCAAACCGTGTTGTGTTTTGATTACACTTGGAAATTCTATCAATGGAAGTTAGACAATCTTCTGCATAATGACCAACTTTGTTACATCTTCTACAAACAATTTGAGTTAAATCTCTTCCTCTACCTGAATTCGGTCCTCTGCCTCTGTTTTGACCTCTGTGTGGAGTTTTTCCTCTGCCTTGATTATTGCCTTGAAAATAGCCTCTACCTTGACTATTTCCTCTTCCTTGAAAATACCCTCTCTGCCTTGAAAATTGCTCCTGTCTAAAAAATTATTTTCTCTACTTTGGCTTCGACCACGACCTTGTACAAAATGTTCTCTTCCTCTACTTCTAGAACTGTCAGTTGAAGATTTACTTGTGCTGGCCTCTGTGAAAAAAACATCTTCCCCAACTTGCTTTTTCTTTCCAAAAGTTTTGTTGTGTTGAGATAACATTTCACTTAGCTCATCAAATGTAAGCTTGTTTAACTTTCCATTTACTTGTAAAGTTTCCAAAAAATGTGTATAGGAAGAAGACAATCCAACAATTAAAATTGTGGTCATGAAAGTATCATCTACTACTTGAAAACCAACATTTAGTATTTTCTGCTTAATGTTCTTAAGTCTAGAAATATATTCATGTGCATCACCTCCTTCAGTCAATTTCTATTGGAGCAACTTTAATTGAAGATCATCTTTCTTTGATTCAGGCTGAGTATCAAATAAATCCTTAAAACATTTCAAGGCATACCATGCATTAGTAGTATTTTCAATGTGAACATACATCTCATCATTAACTAAAGATTTAATGAGTGCTAATGCTTTGACATTTTTAACTTCCCATTTTTCTAATGTAGCTGCATCTATAGGCTTATTTGGCTTAGTATCTTCATTACATATATCACGCCAAAGTTCATTATAAATGAGAGTGCTTTCAATGATATGTTTCCACATCTTGTATGATTTTGTGCCTTCAAGTTTATCGAAGTTAGAGAACAAATTAATTAACTTTGACATTGTAGTGTTGAATATTCACACCAAAAAAGAATCAAGAAAAATATATCAAGATGAGCAACACACTAGACGCATCACACAAAAAAACGATCTATTGGGGCTTGGCCTTGACCCTCATATAGTCGTTGAAACAAGAGAAAAATGACTGAGCTTGGCACTTGGATCTAGTTAAATTCCAAGTAACTTTCAAAATTTTACTTCTCACAATGCTCTTGCAAATTACCCCCCCCTCAAAGTAAAATTACTTTGAGTTACAAAAAAAAAAAATTGTTACCCCGAAAAAAAAATCACTGCATAAAGAGGAATTGATTACAATATATCCAACATCTCACCAGAAAATATAGTAGCCAATTTACTTTGTCCCGATAATGGGCGTGAATCATTTGATATATCTGAGGTGTATGACCCAACTAGTATCGATTAATATATATTCATTGAGTGCTACATGTAAACTGTTGCCTGCAAAATATTTTGATTGGTATCCCTCAGTGGACGCTAACCTTTCAACACATTCTCCAACGAATCCTCATCAACGATGCATAGCTTTCTATATTGATTCTAACAAACAGGTTTTGGTTCCTATTCCAACCAATGAACACTGCAACATCGTTATGGTTTGTCTATACATAACCATATAAAGAACTGGATTCTCCACATTGAGTCCAACCAATTTTCTACCCAGCTGTTGACCCACTAGATTCTACATCTCGCATGGTTCGGGTGTATTGTAGAGAAACTAAGAGCCAAACAAATTGATTTGGGGTGGCTATAACAAAGCTTTGAGAATTTTTTTCGGTAATTACACGATCAATATTTGTTGTAGTCTTAGGCACCAGTCCATGCACTCCACGCACATGCAAGACCAAATCTAGACAAGTCGCTTGACACCATACATCACTCTAATTTTATTTTTTGTTTTTCTAATTAAATATGGAATATACGCCACAAAACATGTCATGCAACTCTCAATAAAAACATAAAAGGGATAATCCACGCCATACTCACAAATATGGTGACTCGGCGTTGTTCATTACCCATTAACAATATTGAGATCTTTTGCTTAGAACAACAATCACATCCTCCTCTTCACACATTGAATTTTCCTCTGTCAATAAGTCAAACGCACAGGCGCTCTAGTCCATCGAAAGCACTCCAGGAGAAAACGAGATCACCAACCCAGGATCTCAGATGCTATCTCTCTGTCAGCACTTTGGATGTCTGTAAAATTTCTATAAACATGTTTAAAAAAATCCAGAAACTGAGAGTTTACAGGAAAGATTTGAAAAATATTGCAGGGAAATTGAATCGACCGCAGCTTGGGGAGGTCATCTTGAACTAAGAGCACTTACGCATTCATTAGGAAAACACATGGTTATAATTTTTGGAAATTGTCCATATATTGAAATGGGGAAGGAGTACAAGTCTAAAAAGGTAAGGGGGGCATCGAGGTTTTCCAATGGAGCAATGAAATAATTGCAGAAACAAAAAAATTCTTTTCCCTTTAAAAAAAATAAAAAAATAAATGAACAATTAACGGACCAAATTTCTGATGGAGTGGGCTAGCCTGTAGAGCTGAAATCTTGTCCTCATATCAACTAATATCCTCCTCAGTTCAACTGCATTACTGGTGCTCTGATACCACAATAATGGCAGAAGTGTCCTCAGACACACACTTTTATTAAATAAGAAACAAAATTACATATGAGAATTTGCAAGAGTTTACACCCGAACACTTCAACACTCTTGCAATGAGATATATATATAAGCTAAATGTCCTAACTAAATCTAGTTATGGATCACTTATTAAATAAACACGTGTCCATTTACAATAAATGCTACCTTAACAATCTTCTAACTATACTCTTAATTTAGAGCCTAAGATACAACACCTTTCTAGAGTCATATCTTTTACAACAATACTCTATTTCTAAATGTCTCCATTTATTAATCAAATATTATAGATTATTAATTTAATATTCTAAATTAATAATCATTTTATTCTAACTTTTTAAACTTTGATATTTGTATTTTGGATCATCTAACAAAAATAAATATAGTTGTGTATGCAGAAAGTTCACAAATCTCCATATTAATTCATTCTTCCAATAAAATACTTATGCCTTTGTGGATAAAGTACCAGATCCTTCAGGTGAAATTCTCGTGCTAGGTGATCTTATTTACTCAACAGTAAAATACTTATCTCCTCGGCAGTACAATACTTCTCTCCTCTTCTGCAGTGGAATATATGTTCTCATATAATCAAATGCCTTCAAATTCCCTTTCAAATTAAAGGACTCATAAATCTCCATATTAAGCCATTCTTCCAAGAAATTACTTATATCTATGAAAGTTTACAAATCTCCATTTTAAAAACCATTCTTCCAGAAAATACTTATCTCCTCTTTCTGCGGTGGAATAGATGTTCTCATGTAATCTTTCATGTACATGTATAAAAAAAAAAATCTGCACATATATTAAGTCATTCTTCAAAAACCATTTAAATCTTTCATATTTGGAATGTATTCATATTACATATAATCAAATGCTCTTTGAAATATGTCTTCGTCATAATCTAAACATAAGTGAGATCATGCACGCACATAGATTATTTGTAAATCTACTTGAATGTTGGTTTTTGTGGTTAGTAACCAATTTATTTAAGAGTTTGACAATACCCCGGCAAGAAAGAATTCACTTCATTGTATGTAGAAAAAACAAATGTCCATACTACGCCATTCTTGGACAAGAAGGCAAGGAATACAATCGAAAAAAATTTAGAAACTTCCCCTTTTCTGATGTGGGATAGAGTCTGTTCTCAAATAATCAAATGTTCAAGTTCAAAATTAGGTCTTCATCATGATCTAAACATAAATAAGATTGAATGTATCATTTAAGACAATGATAAGCTTATATAGGGGTTCTATACATTTCAAAATAATTGATCAAAGTGTCAAGAAGTTATATAGACACTAGTTTAGTAGCCCTATGAATAGGAAAGACTAAACTAATAATTTGAGAAAACAAAAAATTGAAAAAAGTAAAAAATATAAGCTTATTCAACAAAAATAAGCTTGAACACTTTTATATAAAATCCCAACATAAAAACAAATTAAAACTCACTAATGTGCAATGAACATACATTTATGAATCATCATGAATAGATGCATTTTTCCTAGGTATGGATGCTTCCTCCTCAATCCCAATCTTGCACTCTCTTCTCCACATTTTGTTCAAGCACACTCTCATGTACTCTCTTCTCCACATTGTGCTATATAACACATTTCAAATTTGAAAATTTGAAAATTGAATTTAAATGATTTTAACACATTAAATTGTAGTTTTAAATTTAGAAACATGTAATGCCTATGATGTGTCAACCCATGATTTAATAAATTAAATATTGTTTAAGACATTCTTCTTTTAAATTAACAATTTAAATGACAATTTACAATTTTGATATATAACTAAATTTGTTTTCAACATGCAATGATACCTGTGAACTCCCATCCTCTTCAAACTTTCCCAATGAGAATTGGGATAAACCTGCCCAAGTAGTAGGATATGGAATAGGGATATGTGAACAACACAACTAAGAACTAAATCTAGGATTCTATGTGTTCACATTTATACAAAATCATAAATGTCATGTTGTTGATCTTATTCAAAATATTGGAGATTGGACAACTAAAGTGCTTATATGTGGATATTAGAAAACACATACCTGATTCAACCCATCCAAATTTAAACTTGTGGAATCAAGTTCTCTATTTACTGGGGATTCATTTAACATATCTCCAAGCTGTAATTAATGACAATAACAACTCAATTATTTTTATAGATACAATGATATGTATCTAGATCTAGAACTAGAAGTAAACTATCCTAAAATATTTACTGACTAGAACACATATCAATCCGTTGTTCGGTTCATCATTCTAAATGACCTTCTTCCAACCATTACGGAAAAAAATTGCATACTCCTTAAGATCTTCTACTGACATTGTATCTAACTCGTTATCTATTTTATAAACAAAAATGACCCGAGAATTTGCTTCTGCTCGCTGACGATTCAAACCAACATCAACACCATAAAAAATCGATTCCAAATTTTCCCCGATTGCATTCCTAGCCTCTTTTCCAACCTTTGATGAAGCTCACAACTCTGAATGTGAGACAAATGCCCATGTTGGGTGAGATACTAAAGGTTGTGGAGGCCTCTGCAATGTTGCATTTCAATATGCTCATTTTCGATCATATGTTTGTTCTTTACCAACCCCATAATAATCAGACGGTAGGCTAGTATAATCAAGGTGCATTTCCATGAAAAACTATTCATAAAAGTGTTTAGCAAAATAATGTAAAACCTCATCATTCCATGACAATTTTCCATATGCCACCAAAAATCTGTTATACAGATGTCCTGCTATGTTGGAGTACTTAAAATATTGCACCTTCAACATCTTTTACTTTGGCCCTTCTTTGAAATTGAACATAGAAATTGCATTTTATTTTGAAACTTTATTTTTTACTATGTCCCATTTATCAGGGCCAATCACCTCGAAATTTTGTCTCCTCATAAAATCCAAGCTTCTCAAATCATTTTCCAACCTGCTTTTAACACTTAAGCATCGCTCAAGGGTCATTTATTTAGTAATCCCTTCCAAGGGAATCTCATCACCAACATCCAAAGGATAAGTGGACGTAGGCGTGTAATCTTCTGTTTCTTGATAACGTCGCCTTCTAAATCCACCGTCACCCTCTTCACCAACATTATAATCTTCATGACATCCTCTCTCTCTTTCATTGTCTCCTATTGCATTAAACTCATTGTATACACACACATTTGAAAGTAATTACAACATTTAACTTGACATAATTTAACATAAGAAAATTAAAACACACACACATATAAATACACAAAAATACAAAATCAAAGAAAATTACCAAAAATATTTTCTTCTCCTAATGTATTCCCTACATTCTTAGGTGTAGGAGTATCAATATGCAACCTATTTAAGAAGGCTGCTTCCATAACACTTGTTTGAGCACATCCTCAAGATGATATATTCACAGACTTGTTTGATAATCTCCTCCTCTGACTAGATTGTCATTGGTCACTCAGAGTCTCAGTCGAAGAAGGGGTTCCTCTTCTTCCTTCTTGGAATAGCCTAGAGCGTTTGCGATGAATGTTTGGAGACTCTTGTCTTGACATATCACCTCAATATCTATCCTTTGAAAATTCATGAATATGAAAGTTCATAAGTTATAAAAACATTAAATGGAAATACTAAGTTTATAACACAAGCATTTAAGCATTTATGACAACTTCAAAGCATCGCAGACATATATTAAAAAAACTAGAACAACTATATTTTTTGCAATCATTGACAAAAAATTTACTTAAAACTAAAACAAGAAACAATATTACATGATATGTTGTTGCTATCCTCTTAGAGATATGCTCAGAAAAACCTTCAAGGGATCATTGATCAAACCCTTGGGGCAGATCTCATCATGACACATGAAACAAATTACCAAGAAGAAATTTTAGGGTAAAATATCAATAGACTAACCAACAACATACACAGGTGGCACCAACAATAGAAGATAATGACAACATACACAAGGTGGAATTAGTAAGGAGATAAAGAGGGTGAAACCAACAAACAAATGAGGAGGGAGACACTATCAAGTAGAACCAGAATCCCCAAACAATAACCAAGAAGAGATCTCCAACAAGATGGAAAAGACAAAGAAGAACTATCCTAGAGGGGTCGTAGCCACATAATTAAATAATTTAAACAAATGATAATTTATAACATAAAATATTTATTGTTAAATCATAAAAATCAACAAGAAAAAAAACAGGTCAAGAGAAGGGATCCAAAGTCAAGGCAACTAACTTTCTTTAGGAAAAAACAAAGAACAAAACCAAAAACCCACACAACAATTAAGGGGGGCATAACTCAAGCAAGGGTGGTTTCAACACAAAGTAAACAATTAAATTCTTCCAAAGTCAAGGCGACTAACTTTCTTTAGGTAAAGAACAAAACCAAAAACCCACACAACAATTAAAGGGGGCGTAAGTCAAGCAAGGTTGATTTCAAGACAAAGTCAACAATTAAGTTCTTCTTTAATGGAAAAATGTCCATATGATTCTCATGATATTTACTTATAATCTTTTATCATCCCAACATAAAAGGAATATCAATAATGTGATTATGCTCTTCTTAACTACTCCTAGGTCTCATGGACCATCCCGAGAGAGAAACACATAACACAATATCTCAACTTGGTACTTAACCAAAAACAAAATAAACCAAAAAACCAAAGGAAGATCAATAATGTGATCATGCTCTTCTTAACTACTCCTAGGTCTCACGGACCATCACAGGAAAGAAAAAAATCACACATTTTCTCAACTTGGTACTTAACCAAAAACAAAATAAACCAAAAAACCAAAAACCCACATTAATCAGAGTTTTCATATTTGAATTTATGTGATGTGTGAAGTAAGTTACATTCAGATTTGCAAAGAAAGAATGAATTTTAAGCAAAAGTAAAGTACGTGATTCAAATTTAAATGCACAAATACAATCTAAAATTTATTTTTTTTGCATCAAAGAGTCCATTATAATTCATAGCTAACCATCGGATTTCCAAACTGAATGTATACGTATTCAATTGAACAGGGACTGTTTGCACATGGATAGGGCCGTATTTGAACTCAACCTTAGGAAGAGGTTGACAAGGTCGAATATGACCCTGTCCATATATAGGGAGAGGCCCAAATTTGGGCCCATCCACGTGCATGGACATGACCATTTTGTTGGCAGCATACACCCTAAGAATGGAAAAGCACAGTCTGAACAAAGGGGCTCCAACTTTCCAACCATGATTGGGGTTGGTTTGCCTACATTTATTAGGTGAATCTGCTTGTGCAGATTTGTGAAATATGAAATGACAATATTTAGGACTGAAACTTCTGCATCTATGAGAGAGGAACCTCAACTAATGAGAGAGAGAGAGAGAGAGAGAGAGAGAGAGAGAGAGAGAGAGAGAGGTGGTAGATTTGTAATGGAAACTTTGTTGCATTTATAATGGGGCATTTGATGCATTTATTAGTGAATATTGGTTGCTTTTATCATAAGAATTTACTGCATTTAGGTGTTGCATTTATAATGGGGCATTTGATGCATTTATTAGTGAATATTGGTTGCTTTATCATAGGAATTTATTGCATTTGGGTATTGTAATTATAGAGGAAAGTGAGAAAAGTGTGAATATGATAGGAATAATGGCACCCATAAGTTCTATTTAAATTTTATAATAGTCTAAATGCCTAGTTTTCAAGGTTTAACTAGAAAAAAATGCAGGGCATATGCTAGCATTGGTGAAGGTTGGTTTTCTGCAATAATTGAACTGTCATTTTCAGTGAATATCACATCTTTCTATATATGCAAAGTACATATGCTATTAATGTATACTATCGTTTTTATTAATATGCTATACAACTACTATTAAAGTCTAGTATGGATGTTATTTAGTTTATAATTTTTTTTTCTTTAATCTAAATGTTTAGTATGGTTATGCATGTCATTTAACGAGTGATATAGATTCCATTTAATTAGCAATAGGATTATCCTTATTGTTTTAAATTCTCTCTGTTTTTGTACTCATTCTTATGTGGTGCTATGAAAACTATTCATTTCATAGAAAAAACACAATTTGGTAAACCATAATCCCTAAGTTGACTTAGTAGGCATTAATTTCATGCAACTATATTTATATGAAGGATCCATAAAATGGTGTTACAGGGGAGGGGGAGAAACTACCTAAACACATACTAAGATATAACTATTGTGTAGCTTTTGAGCAACTGTTGGAAATTGTGCCCTCTAAATCTTATTTTGAATTTCATTAGGTCCCTTCAGAGTCTTTCTCAATTTTAATCATGCATCTTAGAGAAATTTGGGCTTGTCCCTATATATGGACAGAGTCGAATTTCCCCGTCAACCTTCTAAACTAGTAAAACTAACAATATAACAATTTTAAATTAAAAATTACTTGGACCACCCGCCTGTAGGGACAAACACGACCCTGTCCATGTACAGGGACAAGCACGAATTCGGGCCTGTCTCTGTACATGGACATGGCCGAATACAACCCTATCCATGTACAGTGATATGCCCAAATTCGAGCTTGTCCCTGTACATGGACAGGGCCATATTCGGCCCAATCATCCCATCCGATAAGTAGATGATACCTCTACTTGCATGTGTCTGATATGGTCTAGGTTTTGTTTGTATTAGTTTTTCATTTGCATGAATAACACTAACAATTTAATACTAACACTAACTATTTAAATCATAAAATTTAAAATTGTTCTAAACTAAACGTCCACAACACAAACGTCCACTCTCCCTCAGCACCAACGCCAACTGGAATATGGCCCTGTCCATGTACAGGGCATGCCCAAATTTGGGCCCATCTCCGTACATGGACAGGGCCATATTCGGCCATGTCCATGTACAAGGACATGCCCAAATTCAAGCATGTCCCTATACATGGACATGGCTATATTCGGCCATGTCCATGTACAAGGACAGACCTGAATTTGAGCCTATCCCTGTACATGAACAGGGACGAATTTGGTGTTGTCATCTCGTCCAATAAGCATATGATACCTCTACTTGTCTGTGTCTGTTATGGTCTAGGTGTTGTTGTGTCTGTGTTTTTACTCTATTGTCTCTGCATCCTATTGTGTTCATAAATTATTAATTTATAGGAGGTATTGTCTCCATCTTATACTGTTCATATTGTGGAAAATCAAGTTTGGTTTGTACATGGATGTAGCCCTCCCAAATATATAGGCAAGGATTACATTTATATATTTTTTATTCAAATGAATTTATTTTGAAGATAAAGTAACATATTAAAATGGAACAATATTATTTTTTACAGTACATGGATGTCGCCTCCTAAAAATATATGGGCCACGATTGCATTCATATAAATTGATTAACATTCAAACTAAATTTTATAAAAAATAACAATAAACTCCGCGCTTGTGTAAATATATATATAATTAATGCCAACACCAAAACTCTATTTTAGATTAAACTGATTAAAATATAAACTAAATTTTATAAAAAATAATCGTATACTCTGCTGGTGCATACAAATTTATAAAATTAATGCCAAAACCAAAACTCCATTTGAGATTTAACTGATTAAAATATAAAAAAATTACACTCTGACTGTGATTTAATACTAAGACTAACTATTTAAATCATAAAATTTAAATTTATTATCTAAGCAATGCGCAGACAGATACAACAAGCATGCAATGCTTAATATATTCGGCCCTGTCCATGTACAGGGACATGCCCAAATCCGGGCCTGTCCCTATACATGGACAAGGTTATATTTGGTCCTGTCCATCTACAGGGACATGCCCGAATTGTTGTGTCCATGTACAGAGACATGCCCAAATTCGAGCTTGTCCATGTATAGAGACAAGCCCAAATTTGAGCTTGTCCATGTATAGAGACAAGCCCAAATTTGAGCTTGTCCATGTACATGTACAGAGACAGGACCGAATAAGGGAATGTCCCTGTACATGGACAGGGCCAAATACAACCTTGTCAACACTCTAAGACTATAAAATCTAAAATCTAAAATCTAACTAACAATTTAATACTAGAATCTAAAATCTAAAATATTTAATCTAAAATCTAAAATCTTTGATATGTAAGCTGTAATTGTTGGGCATGTGTTATATTCTTTTCCTCGGGAAACATGTCACATATTTAGGTGGTTTTTCGGCACATGGTTTTTTGTCAATGATTTTCTATTTCTGGTTAAGGAATTAGGGTTGTTGACTAATCCAGGTCATTGGGTTAGGGTTTTGGATGCCGCTGGATCCTATATGTATATTGTATTGTAAACAATGTATCATGGTTTTCCCGGTTTGGGTTTCCAGTGGAAAAATCTCTATGTAATGTTTGTATTTGCCATTGTATCTTTTTTGTTCTTTTACTGAAAATCTATTTGTAGTAAATATTGTACAAGGTTAAAATCTTCATTTGGTATTAGAGCTTTGTTGGCTTCAAGGGGACGCTTTTGTGGTCAAGGATTTGGCTCAGGACTGTGATAAGCCTTGTTACAATGGGAGATCCGTGGTACTAATTTTTCAGGTGAAAAGAAATGGCAAGCAATTCGAAAATGGAGATTGAGAAGTTTAATGGAAAAAATTTTGAGCTGTGGAAGCTCAAGATGGAAGATATGTTGGTGGACACAGATCAGTGGATTGCGATAGATCCAGGTACTGCACCTATAGGAACTTCAACAGATGACTAGAAAAATTTGGATCAGAAGGCAAAGAGCACAATCCGACCGTGTTTCTCAGATTTAGTATTACTGAATGTGTCAGCGGAAGCTACAACTAAGGATTTATGGGATAAGATGGGGAATTTGTATTAGTATAACTCCCTAGTGAATAAAATATTCCTGAGAAAGAAGCTGTATAACCTTAATATGAGAGATGGAGACTCGGTGGCAGAGTATTTGAATGCCTTCAATACTATGGTAAGTCAGTTAGTATCTGTTGAGATTAAAATTTCAGATGAAGATAAATGTATCATTTTATTGTGTTCTTTACCAGACTTGTGGGATAGTTTGGTTGTGGCCATAGGTAGTAATAAAACTTCCTTGAAGTTTGATGAAGTGGTCTCATCTTTATTGTCGGAGGAGATGAGATAGAAGAATATGGAAGTATAGAGCACAAACACATTATTAGCAAGAGGATGTTCCCAGGAAAGAAATAGATCTAAGTTCTCAAGTGGGAGATCTAAGTCTAGGGGTAGATCTAAATCTTCCGGAAATTTTGTATAGGTATGTTGGAGATGTGGAAAAGAAGGGCAATACAAGAAGCAATGTATATCCAAAGTTGAGAAAAAGAAGGGATCTGGAGAATCTCCTTCTACAGAAGAAAAGACCTCCAAGGAATAAGGAGGGGATGTGTACTTGGCTTCTTCAATCACACATGCAGGTCATGAGGCATGGTTGGTTGACTCTAGTACATCCTTTCATATGACTCCCCACAGGGAGTGGTTTTGCGAATATGAAAGGTATGATGGAGGTAATTTTTTCTTAGGTGATGATTCGACAACCAACATCATAGGACGAGGAAAATTCAAGTTGAGGCTCATAGATGGAAGGATTAGAACACTGCGCGATGTTCTGCACATCCCATATTTGGCCATAAATTTGATTTATGTAAGAAAAATGGACGATGCAGGGGTAAAAACAATATTTGAAAGGGAAACCTGTAGGATGGTTCGAGGAGCAATGGTGTTGCTGAAGGGAGTTCAGTTTGGAACTCTATATAAGATGCAATGAATCACTATTAGTGATGGGTGTAATAGTTCCATTGTTCCTGATATTGTAGTTCAAGAAGAAAGAACTCCTATAGTGTTTGGAGAAAAGGTTATGTTGTGGCATCAAAGACTGAGGAATATCAAAGAGAAGGGTCTTTGAATACTACATGGTAAAGGTATGGTTGAAGGTATGTCTAACTACTCTCTAGATTTTGATTTCTGTGAACATTGTCTATATGGGAAGAAAAATCGGGTAATATTCCCCTCTCGTGCAACGAGGGAAAAAATAATTTTACAGCTAGTTCACAATGATGTTTTTGGACATGTGTCGGTCCCATTGTTGGGAAAATCTGTGTACTACCTCTCATTTATAGATGACTTCTCGAGGAATACTTGGATATATTTCCTCAGGAAGAAATCCAAAGTCTTTGATAGGTTTAAAGAGTTTAAGGTTCTTGTTGAGAATCAAACATAGAAAAGAATTAAGGTGCCGAGGACAGATAATGGCGAAGAGTTCTGTGGGAATGAATTTGAAGAATTCTGTAAGAAGTGCGGTATAGCAAGGCAGAAAACTACTCCATATACACCTCCACAGAATGGAGTTGCAGAAAGGATGAACATGACACTGATGGAAAAAGCAAGGTGCATGCTTAGTGGTGCCGGGTTAGGGAAATAATTTTGGGCAGAGGTAGGGACTGCATGTTACCTGGTCAATAGATCACCCTCATCAACGTTGGATGACAAGACTCCACAAGAGGTATGGACTGGTAAGGAACCTTCTCTCACACATCTCAAGCTATTTGACTGTGATGCATATGTTCATTTTCCAAAGGAAAATAGGAGTAAGCTAGATAAGAAGGCTAAAAGGTGTATTTTTATTAGATATAAAGATGGTCTCAAAGGTTATAAGCTTTGGAACCTAGAAACTAAGAAGGTAGTGTATAGTCGAGATGTGCTATTTAGAGAAATGAAGGATGTTGTTAAACATGAAGTCCTACCAAGTAAGGAAGAACCAGAGAAGATAGAGTTTGATTTAAAGGATGATGAATCAGAATCTACAGAAGAACAAGAATCAGAATAAGAAGATCCTCATACTCCAATATTGTCGAGATCGGTTCGAGAAAGAAGGCTACCGGAAATGTATACTCCATATAATTTTTGTTCAAATTTTTCTTTGTCTATTACTGATGATGATCCTAGAACTGTCAGGGAGGCAGTGGATTCAGAGGACGAAAATATTTGGAAAAGGGCCATGGATGAAGAAATGGAATCTTTGGATAAGAATGAGGCTTGGGATCTAGTGGAGTTGTCGACTGGAAGAAATCCCATTAGTAACAAATGGGTATTTAAAAAGAAGTTGAACTCAAAAGAAAAAGTGTAGAAATACAAAGCTCGGTTAGTAGCAAAGGGTTATTCCCAGGTTGAGGGAATTGATTTTGGTGAGATTTTTTTCTCATGTTACCAAGTTAACCTCTATAAGATTTTTGTTATCTATTGCTGCAACATTTGATTTTGAAGTATAACATATGGATGTGAAGACAACATTCCTATGGGGATCTGGAAGAAGAAATCTATATGAAGCAACCAAAAGGTTATGCTGTGAAAGGAAAGAAGGAGCTGGTATGCAAGCTAAAAAAATCTCTGTATGGTTTAAAACAATCACCAAGGATGTGGTATCAAAAATTTGATACTTATATGTTGGTACTTGGCTTTACAAGAAGCAAAGAGGATCACTGTGTGTATTTTAATTTAATTGGTGATGATTTGATTTATTTGGTCTTGTATGTGGATGATATGTTGCTGATAGGAAACAACAAGGATATTATCCATGACGTGAAAACTCAGTTGTCCTCTAAATTTGACATGAAGGATCTCGGTGCTTCAAATTTCTTATTGGGCATGGAAATTAAAAAAGATCGGAAAAGGATGAAACTATGGTTAAATAAGAGAAAATATGTCTAGACAATATTGCAGAGGTTTAATATGAATGAATGTAAACCAATCAAGGTTCCTATTCCTGTTGGTGTAAAGTTATCTGCGGATCAGTGTCCCAAGACACATGAAGAGGAGGAAGACATGTCTCGTGTTCCATATGTGAGTGCAGTTGGTAGTTTGATATATGTAATGGTCTGTACTAGACCAGACATTGCACATGCAGTGGGAGTTTTGAGCAGGGATATGTCAAAACTAGGGAAGGAGCATTGGACAACATTTAAAAGGGTTTTCATGTATTTGCGTGGCCCACTGCTAGCTATGGATTGTGATATGAAGGAAGACCAATATTGGATAGAGTGGTGGATATACATGGATTTGTGGATGCATTGGGTTGGAGATCTGGATCATAGGAGATCTACAAGTGGGTATGTGTTTAACCTGTTTGGAGGAGAAATAAGTTGGATGAAGAAAAGACACATTATAGTGGAACTTTCAACTATAGAAGCTGAATACATGGCAACCACTCATGCATGTAAGGAAGCAGTGTGGTTACAAATATTGTGTTCATGTATTGGTTTTATACAACAAGCTGTAAGGATAGAGTGTGACAGTTAGAGTGCAATTTTTCTGGCGAAGAACCCGGCTTATCATTCAAATACAAAGCATATTGATATTCAATATCACTTTGTGAGAGACATGATTGAATAAAATAAAGTATCGTTGATGAAGGTGGACACTTTGAATAATGTTACAGACTCATTAACAAAATCTATGAGCACTAAGAAATTCTCTTGGTGTAGAGGATCCATGGGCATTGTTGCCTTGGATTGTTGACTATGTAACCATGTAACCCCATGTATGCAAAGAAAACAACAAGTGGGAGAATGTTGGGTATGTGTTATATAATTTGCATGAGAAGTAGTGGCCTCGGGACACGTGTCACATATTTAGGTGGTTTTTCGGCACATGGGTTTTTGTCGATGGTTTTCTATTTTCGGTTAAGGAATTAGGGTTGTTGACTAATCTAGGTCATTGGGTTAGGGTTTTGTATGATGCTTGATCCTATATGTATATTGTATTGTAAACAATGTATCACGATGAATGCATATAGAATATGCTGGTTTTCCCGGTTTGGGTTTCCAGGGGAAAAATTTCTGTGTAATGTTTGTATTTTCCATTATATCTTTTCTATTCTTTGACTGAAAATCTGTTTACATTAAATATTGTACAAGGTTAAAATCTATAGTAATCACTATGAATTTGATTATCAAATAAATTTTGTCATAATAAGCTAGAACACATTCATTAACTCTGTATAAAGAAGGTTAACTGTAACCCTATGGACCTGTTTATAACACATAGCTCTTTACCTTATATGTACACCATTTTTACATAAGCTCAATGCAATCCAAGGTAATTATAGTACAAGCAATACACACCTTGTAATATACTCTATATCCACAACACATTTAAATCATACAATTTAAATTTATTATCTAAGCAATGCACAGACAGATATAATAAGCATGCAATGCTTAACATATTCGGTCCTGCCCATGTACAGGGACATGCCTGAATTGCCCTGTCCATGTATAGGGTCAGGCTTGAATTGCTCTGTCCATGTATAGGGAAAGACCCAAATTTGGACATGTCCCTGTACATGGACAGGGCTGAATACGGCTCTGTCAACACTCTTAAGACTATACAATAGAAAATCTAAAATATAACTAACAATTTACTACTAAAATCTAATATCTGTGATATGTAAGTTGTAATCACTATGAAGCTGATTATCAAATAAGTGTTGTCATAAAAAGCTAGAACACATAAATTAAATCTGTATAAAAAATGTTAACTGTAACCCTATGGATCTGTTTATAACACATATCTCTTTACCTAATATGTACACCATTTTTACATAAGCTCAATGTAATCCAAGGTAATTATAGTACAAGCAATACACTCCTTGAAATATACTCTATATCCATAACACATTTAAATCATAAAATTTAAATTTATTATCTAAGCAATGCGCAAACAGATACAACAAACATGCAATGTTTAACATATTCGACCCTGTCTATGTACAGGGACATGCCCGAATTTCCCTGTCCATGTACAGGGACATGCCCAAATTCGGGCATGTCCCTGTACATGGACAAGGCCATATTCGACCCTGTCCATGTATAGGGACAAGCCCTTATTCGTGTCTGTCCCTATACATGTACATGGCCGAATATGGCCATGTCCATGTATAGGAAAAGGCCCAAATTCAAGCCTGTCTCTGTACATGGATAGGGCCGAATATAGCCCTGTCAATACTCTAATACTATAAAATCTAAAATCTAAAATCTAACTAACAATTTAATACTAAAATCTAAAATCTAAAATCTAAAATATTTAATCTAAAATCTGTGATATGTAAGTTGTAATCCCTATGAAGCTGATTATCAAATAAGTGTTGTCATAACAAGCTAGCACACATACATTAACTCTGTGTAAAAGAGGTTAATTGTAACCCTGTGGACCTGTTTATAACACATATCTCTTTACCTAATATGTACACCATTTTTACATAAGCTCAATGTAATCCAAGGTAATTATAGTACAAGAAATACACTTCTTGTAATATACTCTATATCCATAACAAATCTTATGAATTAAACCAATGATGTTCAAAGAAGATAGGGTATACTTAGCTATTATGGATCTACTTATGAGACCTAATACTTTTTTAGTGAAGCTATCATAATTACAGATATTACGTCCTATTAATCACATATAGTATAATGATTACAGTATTGTTTTCCATAAGTTGGTATTGGAGTATAAGGTATAGTAGTAAGCAATGCACAACAAATACAACAAGCATGCAATGATTAACATACTCAGCCTTGTCCATGTACAGGAACAAGCCCGAATTTGGGCATGTCCCCATACATGGATAGGGTCGAATTCAAACTTTTCCATGTACAGGGACAGGCCCGAATTCGGGCATGTCCCTTTACACGGACAAGGCCATATTACCCCCCACCCGATTCTTTTTCCAACAATTTCAAAAGATGTGATGCCTTCCAAGATTCATGAAAAAATTCCAATGGGGAAATATAATGACCTTATTAATAGTGGAAAATTTGTTACTATTTTGTTTGCACTAGCTCCCTCCAGAGTTATGAATATTTAGGTGACAAATATTTCAATTTTCTCCTTGCAATTGATTTTTTTTTACATCAAACAATTACTCACATTGCAACATAAACAAATGAATAAGTTAAATAATTACTTAGATTATAACATAAATAGTCTTTTGTACCAAAGGGTGACTATGGAATGGTCAAACTTACAATTTTAACAACTCACAATGAGATGTTATGATAGTAGTAGAAAATCAAATAAGACACTTTTAAGAGGCTAATTCCAATGGGATCTTCTTTGAACATGACTTATTGACATTAAAAAGGTTAGAAAATGCGAAAAAGAATTATTGGCAAGGGAAGAAAAAATGTGGAGGAAAAAGAGTTGAGCCACTTTGTTGGGTCAAGGAGATGGGAATCCAAATTTTATATAATTTTTCCAATATGCAGAAGAGTAATAATACTATATGGGACATATAAGCACAAGATCATTCAAGAGTTTCTAGTTTCAATTATCCATGTACATGGATATGGCCGAATACGACCCTGTCCATGTACAGGGACATGCTCGAATTCAATCCTTTTCCTGTACATGGACATGGCCGAATATGGCCATGTCCATATACAGGGAAAACTCGAATTCGAGCATGTCGTTGTACATGGACATGGCCATATTTGGTCCTGTCCATGTACATGGACAAGCCCAAATTTGAGCATGTCCCTGTACATGGACAGGTCCGAATATGGCCATGTCCATATACAGGGACAGACCCAAATTCAACCATGTCGTTGTACATGGAGAAGGTCATATTCGGCCCTATCCATGTATAGGGACATGCCCAAATTTGGGTCTGTCATTGTACATGGACAAAGTCGAATACGACCCATGAACAATCTAAACATAAATTTAAAATCTAACTTTTACCTAACAATTTTAGACTATCAATTTAAATTTAATAATCTAAATGTACCTAGACCGAACGCCCACAACACCAATGTCCGCCCGCCCGTAGCTCCAACGTCCGCCCGACCACTCGTCCACTCGCCCAAAAAAATGACGTGTAACACTATTTCCAACACCAAACACTATCACCTAGCACTATCGCTAACACCAAACACTATCACAAACACCAAACAATATCAACTAACCAACTATTCGGGAAAACTATGACAGGCGCGATGTGCAGGTAATATATAAACCTTTTTTCGGTCGAAAGGTGCTTTCGGTCGAAAGGTTCCGTCGACCGAAATATCTTTCAATCAAAATATATTTCAGCCAAAAATATGTTACCGGATGAAAAAAATCCATCCGGCTAAAATTGTACACGAAAATTGAGGGCATCGTCGTGGTATCGTTCGATTTGACATTCAAAGGTTCGACCGAAACATATTTCGGTTGAAAAAATAGGACTTTCGGCCGAAAGAAGTATTAGTTTGGATGAAAAAAGGTCTCTACGAATTTTGGAAACCCAATTCTCACAAAAGTGTTACCCACCTTTATGATTTTACCCATGGCAACCAATTATTTGTAACACATGGCAACCATATTAACCAATAAGAGGATGACACATGGAAATGAATGAAACCATGACACGTGGAAACCAATTTGGTGGTGACATGTGGTAGCTCATGGTAACCTATCACACAATGACATGTGGCAATGACATGTATGTTGACTCATCGTTGACTGGGTGTTGATTGGGTGCTTGGTGGATGATGACTGGGAAATTAAAATTTTAATTAATTCACAAATTTCCTAAGGTTCAAGGCTCCAAGTCTTCATACTCTCCTTCTATCTCACATTATGTGCATGTTACACTTTTCAATATAAAAACCAAATTATCCAATATCCCCATACATGTGAGATATATATTTTCCAAGAAAAGTCAAAATTTTAAAGGAGAAGGACGAATTAAGATCAAGGGTTAGGATTGACCCATGAAAATTAATGGACGATTGTTGAGTAGCAATTTTTTGGAGGCCATATATCGAGATCCGGGAGTTGTATTGGGACAAATTATACCTCGTTGGAAAGGTAATTTGACGAGGAATATGATAGAATATGTTTAAATGGATGAAATTGGCCATATTGTTCTAAAAAAATGGAAATAAAAATCAACAATATTTTTGTGGTGTGTTGATAAATTTGCTTGGTACTTCGACTTCACAAGCTCATATCTTGAGATCCAAAACTCTAAAATGCACTCAGAAAGACTAGCTGGAAATATGATATGATGAATTTTACATACAAATTGATTTTCATCGCTGATAAATTTAATACCATGCCCAAAATATTAAAATGAAGTCCTCTCTTCTAAAGGGCAGCCAATTAAAATTAAAAAAAAAAAGTTTATTTAAAAACTTTTATTAAAGACGAAAAGGGGCCTACTTTAAGACGTGAATGAAAATGATACAAATTTATTATTGAGACTTTATTTATGCATTAATTAAAATGGTTATTTAAAAAAGGAGAAATCCCTAACTACTCAAGAAGTTAGGAGAGTCAATTTTAAAAAGCAAGAAAGGGCTTCATCAAAGGGTTAGAAGTAGGCAATCAAAAAATCGTAATAGAAGGTTCCAACCACCAGCATGTAGGCAAGATTCTGATCAGAAAATAGAGATCTCCATCTTCTCCATTCTTCTTCTTATACAATAATTTCTCAAGGCTTTATGTTTGTATTTCTAAACCAAGCATAGGGTTGAGTTATTGAAGTGTCTTTCTTGTATTCTTGCAATAAAGATTTGGTGTTTGTTGTCTAGTATTCTCCTCAATCCAAGATATTCAAGATATATCTTTTATACAAAGAGGAGCACCACCTCTATAAAAACGCAGGGGGATTCATATCCTCGTGATATTGTTGTTTCGATCTTAATTGATTCAAACATCAACAACTTAATGGTATGATTTTGGTTTGTTCGTGTTGTCATTACTATAAATGGACATAATTTTCGATGCCCTATTGCCGTACCCTTGACGTTTGATTTCGCTCAACCTCCGCTTATGAGGGATCAACAAGCGTCGGAAAATATCCCATGGTTTTTCCGACGTTGGACTATCATCGGTATTTTGACTCCCCTAACGTTTAACGACCGATGACCTTTAAAAATTTAATTTCAAAGGACAACCGGAAAACTACCGACAATGTCCGTCGGTCTACCGACGAATATTACGATGTTATCCCACCGACGCAATCGATGAGCATGCTGTAGTTCCGATGCTTTGCTGGGAGCATTTCCCGTCAGAAGTCTGACCTGTAGTAGTCGGAAGACCAATGGACCTGAATATTTAAAAAAAAAAAATTGTTGAAAAGAGGTGAGGCAGTATTTTTCTCAAGTTCATAAAAGGCACTGAAGGTTTCTTCGACACTGACCAACCCATTCTAGTTGCCAAATTCTACAAGATCCTGGAGAAAATCATCGTTTGTCTCAAGCTTCAGCAAAGGTAGAGATGGATTCGTTGTTGCAATTGGAAATGGGGCAAAGAAATGGCATGGAATTTATCAAAAGATGATTCTATCAAGTAATAGGGCAAAGAAATGGCATGGAATTTATCAACATTAGTCCCTCATGACCGCATAAATGTATTTTCCATGTTCATACCAAACCAAAATTTATTCACTTGTAGCACTATGGGATTCACAAAATGGGTTTAGTAACTCTAATCATCTAGTCATACCATTTGTTGAAAGTGGCCTCATTGAATGCAAAATTCTTAGTTTCCTTCCAACTCTTCCAAGCATCAAATTGCAATGAAAGAATTTTTTGATTGGGCATGGGATGAAGTTATCTTCCCTACAGGGGATTCCATTTCCACATCCCAAAAGCAACCAATGGATAGCCAAAGATGAATTAGGTGGATTATGTGTGGGGATTAACACATGCCCGAAAGACTTCATCTATTAATAAATTAAACCATTTCAATTTAGTTCCCTACACACATAATTTAGTGACAAATTGGGCATCCAGGTTGAATTATTCCTTGGTGTATTTACACATGAGATGGATTGCAATCAACTAGCAAGCAAAATGGCCCTCATGGTTAATAATCAATGATATGATGGCACCACAACCTCCCCTATATGTACCATACTTGTGATATAGGCTAGGTTCATCCTTATTGCGACCATGCTTCCTCATAACTTGAAATGCATGGGAGACATATTCCCCCTCCATAGACAACCTTGTTAAAATGTGTACATCCTGCACATGTATAGGGTATTCCCATTCGGTCCATATGTAATGCCAAAGACCAACAAGTCATGCAACGCCACAAAATTATATTTACAGAGAGGTTCAAACATAGGCTTCCAAACTATGGCAATGTCACTAGACTCAAATGGAATGTAATCAAGATAGGCTTCATGTCTAGGAACAAGTAATCATCAATGGATTTTTTGTTGACCAGTCTCATTTTCTCAACCTTCCAATGCAAATTCTATAAAAAATCAACTCTCAAATCATAGAAATCTATTGGAACTGCTTCTTTTTTTCACAGTGTAGCTTTCAGAGCCAAAACCCTTCTTGTCAATGCCTTACAAATCTAATAAAAATAAAACTAGATTTTATCACTCTAAAATCTACAAACTCTCATCAATGCCTTACCCTTCTTGTCAATGCCTTACCATTCAACTTTTGCAAAGAACAATATGTTATACCAAGCAACATTCTTCAGAATGATCCTCTTCTAATTTCTTAGCCGAAAAATCAGTTGGTTTTGGTTGGAGAATTCCCTTGTCTTGTATAGGTCTCAACCATGGACACTCTGATTTTACGCCTGAGAAATTAGAAGAGGAGATTTTTGGCAGAATTCACTTGTCTTGTACAGGTCTCAGCCATGGACTCTCAGGCTTAAAGTGCTTCAAAACCCGCATACAACAATGAACAAATTACTTCAATTGTCACTAAACAACTTCAATAGCTAAATATTGTCTAACCTTTAATAGTTAATTAAACAACTTATAAGTATTTAAACAAATACATATCGATCGTTATGGGTATGGGGAACAATATCACATCCCAGAAATTGTACAAAAAATTGCAATGGAGGCCAGTTCAGATTTTGTCGGAATTACATATTTAGCCCCAGGAGAATCAAAACAATGTTTAGTATAAAATAGAAATAGACGCACTGCAACTTGATAGCCTTTTGATCCCAAATCCACTTTTCTGTGAGTTGATATTAAAACTCTTGGACGAGACCGCCAATGAGAAACATAAGAGGATTTAAAAGATAAATAAAAATTAAGGGCCATAACCATACTCTAGCTACAAACACAAAAGTTGCGATAGCTACCAACTCTGAAGTATATATTTACCCCGAGGTGAATCAAAACAATCTTGAGAATAAACCATTGTAACAATCATTGATTTTTATCAACACAAAATTAAATCACAAAATCGTTTACAAAAGCCAAACGCCACTTATAGCTCAACTTGAGTGTAGAAAATAGAAATCGACGTGCTACAACTTGATAGCCTTTGAGCATATTGGACAAGGACGCTATTAAAAAAAATAAAAAAATAGGGTTTTAAAAGAAGAAAGGAGAAATACGGAAAATTCTATAACTAGACCATATAATAGAATAAACTTTGCAATTTCAACATATGGCCAACATATACAATTGAAAACCAACTAATCACTAAATATTGTCTAACCTTCAATAGCTAATTAAGAAATTATATAACTATGCGATTTATGAAACATTACTTTGGAGATTATAAAAGAAAAATACACCCTTCAAAACAATGATGCATCATATATATAATTAAAAATTCTAGACCAAACCCCTTATTTGTGCTAGTTTCACCTCCGAGTTATAGTGCCATGAGTTGCTTCATGCTCAACAGTTTTTCCATCGGGACAAACCTGGACAAGACAACAAAATCCAAGATTATTCAATGGACATATTTAACCTCCAGGATATTCCTACTCAAGATAATAGATCGCTACATTGGACAATCTAGAATATTAAATAAAATATGTATTTAAAAAAATTATTCAACTACAATTATTTACTATACGTTAAGATGCACTAAACTGAGAATGTCAGAACATACCTTGACAATGCTTACAAGCACCTTATCAGCCTTTTTTTGGAGTAGCCCCTCATCATCCTAGATTCAAACATCGACTTACTCACTAAGAACAAACTACAAACGTGACAATTATAGAACTAGAAATAACTCTTGAATGGGCTCCTCTTGGTTTCAAGAATAATTTATTGGAGCCATCTAATCTTGCAACAAACCTCCTTCGATCTGAAGGAGCAACAACAAAGTCAACATTGGCTTTGTTGTTTCTCCAGTGGATTGAGAGAGGTTTGGTCCAAGATTAGCCAATTCCTAATTTATTCTCTACTAAACAGGGCCAACCACGTGAAGGTGGAAGCTCTTATGGCCCCTCCCCCCCCTCACATCACTCTCAATTCCCCTATACCCAATCTAAATAATATATTTAGGGTCAAAACTGAAGTAGACAGAAATTTAATATTTTTTCTCACAATATGCTTACTACAGATCGGATCTAAACATAAGGGTAAAAAGAAAATAATAGAAATATAACAATTTTTTTTCAGATCACATCAAGAAGATAACCATTGATAGCAATTGAATATCAATTCATAATCTGAACACACTATGAAGATAGGTACTGCTGTAAAATAATTCAATGAACTTCAATATGAAACTGAACAATGAACATAATAAATAACAGTAGTAAAAGAGATAGGGTTAGAAACTTACTTGAGTGTGGAAACCCCCATAGATGTACTCAGTAAAGGGAGAGGTGTCAAGCACTTACCTGAGGGAAGACCTTACCAAGTGAGAGAGAGATAACCAACAGGAAAAAAAAATCACAGCAGACCCCAAAAACAAGATGACCTCAATCAATCAAAGAACCCTCAGAGACCAATGTTGCCTTATAACCATCCACTTTGGGTCACGTTGCTCTTAACACATTAGGAAAACTATGGAGGGTCATGATAGCCTTCCTTGAGGCACACCACACAAAACAGAGGTACAACAGAGGTCACAAGAAGCAGAGGCAAGTTGACAGTGCCAAGGTTAGGCTACGACAGGGTCAAGGTAGCCACGACAAGGCTACTGAGGGGCAGCTACAGGCTGACAGCACCAAGGATATGCTACAACAGGGTCAAGGCCATCGAGGGGCAGCTACAGGATGACAGCGCCAAGGATAGGCTGTGGTAGGGTCAAGGAAGCCACGAAAAGGCTGCCGAGGGGCAACTACAGGATGACAATGCTAAGGTTAGGTTGTGGTAGGGTCAAGGCAACCACAACAAGGTTGTGGAGGGGAAACTATAGGGTGACAACACCAAGGATAGGCTGCGACAGGGTCAAGGCAGCCATGAAAAGGCTACCGAGGGGCAGATACAGGCTGACAGTGCCAAGGATAGGCTACGACCAACACATAAGAGGGGGAACCTAGCCACAATAAGGGTGACCAAAATATACAAGTCAACAAGAGGGGCTTAACCAATCACAAGATAACAACATAAAGGGTCATCTCTTTGTCAAAAGGTCGAATCATAATGTAGGGGTGTCATCCTCGTACAAAGGGGGTTTCCACACTTTGTTGTGGGATTTATACCTTCTAGTCTAATCCAAGGGTCAAATGGTCAAAGGCAAAGCAAAATAACATTATCTACTAGATAATATGCATTAAAAATATTCAAAAAATGTCATGGAAAAGTAAATTTATCAAGAACTCATTGAAAGGCAAAGCAAAAAAAAGGTATGCAAGACCTTAATATTGACAGGCATATGTGATTTTTTTTATTATTATAAATGATTGGTATTATAATATTATACATCAGTACTAGTTTTGTTTTTTTTTTCTTTGCACGACTTGCTGCTAATTTCCTAAGTATTTCATCGACATCTGTGTCATTTTCTTTTACTATGTTCTCTTCTATTGTTGATTGTCATTGCATTCTCGCACACATTGCCTTCCTTGTCATGTACTCATGGCATTGAGGCACCAGATGCGGGTCATCGCCTACAACGACAAAAAATATTAAATTTATAGGGAAAGTTATTGAATACGATTGATTTAGTTCATTAATAAGAAAAAATACGACTGGAATGTAATAATTTACCTGCCCTATGCTCCTCTTCTGTTAGAGGATATCGATGTATGTCATGCAACTCTACCACTGAAACCACAAAATTTATAAGTAGACAATCATAATTGTATTAATAAAAAGAAAAAATAGAATCACAAAATTCATAAGTACGAAATTATTAAGTTATATATGATTAATATACAACCATATTACCATCGTGGCTCTCATGTGCAACAACATCATGGGGCTGCACCGACCTAGTTATGTTAGGATCAGGTTTCACCTCACTTTCAGGAGGTTGCACCTCACTGTCAGGAGTCTGAACCTAACTTTCATGGGGCTACACGGAAGCACCATCTTGTGGTTTCTCTCTACTATCAACAAACTGTTCTACAATACTATTGATGGGATCGATAATATTGTTGCTCCCCTGTTATAAATAACAGAGCAACATATAAAATTATTGGACGATATCAAACGAGAATGTGTTTTAAAGGTAATGAAACCATGTTATTGTGGTTAGATTTTTATAATATACCATCTCATGCACACTGCAGCTTGGCAACTGTCCCAAGATTTTTCGGTGATCAATAACAGCTTGGTATCCATACTTGTAAGCAAGCCGAAGGTCTTCCATAGTGGCTTTGGTACCAAAATCGTCCCCCTACATTGCATAAGAGTATTGATTTTTGTTATTGGTTGCCCCATGAATTACCAGAAACCTGGAAGGCGATATAACTAATAATATTGTTAAGATGTTTGATTACTTACAATTCGTGCCTGTAAATTCAAATAGCCACCTTGGCCTAGTCTATGTTGGCCATGTTTCTCAACCCTTGCCTTGGTGGCTATCGAAGTGTCAGGGAGCCTATGAAAAATTTCAAGTATGTTATATACTGCAATTCTATTTAAAAATAAAGAAAGCTAAAAGTATTGAATTCAAATTGCAATTTACCTTCCTGGACCAGGTGGATTTCTTCCTTCTTTTCTCAATCTCTTCTCCTTTGCGTCCTCAATGAACACCTTCCATTCCCTCTTAGGAATAATGGGTGGATGCTCATACCTAGGGTTCTTTTGCAAGTTAACCCTATACATGTCACGTATATATTTTAAATATAGGCCCACCGCTTTGGAGACCTCGCTTTTGTCGAAGGTATCTACCCCAAACATACGTTCAAGGTAGTCCAAGATTTCGTTTTTGAGGTGAATACTTTGAGAATTCCACCTCGTGCGTAACGTGGGACCAAACATTTCCAACGACTGGTCATGCAAGTGTTTATAAAACAAATTGTTTCCTACATGCAAAAATAAATGATCATTATGTTGAAATAATGTAACTGCAAAGAGTATTCTTATTATTATTGATATTTTATTCATAGGATCAATCCCCATTGTGGATTGATCATGCTGGTCATTGTAATAGGACCAAATCCCCTTTTGCGGATTGGTCAACATAAAATTATAATAGGCAGAATAAGAAGTCGGCCCCAATAGTTAATTAAGAGACCCAGAAATATAATAAAGGTGGGTTTACCCACCCAGATTGAGAAGTCGACCCTGCCAGTGAAGAGACACTTCACACGTGCCAGAACTTGTATAAATATAGGAGGCTAGCACCTCATTTGATCACAACTCACTTTCTTAGTTTGAGAGACAAGTTCTGATTTGTTACCAGCAAAGGAGAGAGAGAGTGGCACATATCTTGTAGAGGACTTTCTATTTTAGCATAGATATCTCTTGGCATTGTATTGGCTATTTATATTAAGGAAGTTTTGCTGGGTTTTCTTCCCCTAGAGGGTTTCCCAGGATAAATGATGTGTCTCTTTTGAATGTGTATTTCTCAGTGATCTTGTTCTTATGTTGCTATTATTTATTGAAATGCAAAGAACTATAATAATGGCATAAACATTAACATGGTATTAGAGCCAACCTGAAGGAAGCATATTTCACAAGAGAAAAATGTCACTGTTGTCGTACCTGCAAATTAGGGTTTTTCAAAAGTGAAGATTTTCAGCTCCAAAACCACCTAGAAAGTTGCACCCTCCCCTGAGGATCAATTTGGCATCATCAATGCACCTTATCAGTGGTTATATCTCCCAGAAAGTGAAGCCCTAGTTTCACAAAGTACCAAAAAACCAGAAAACTAGAGTACCAGAAGTACCAGATTACCAGAAGAACCAAAAAACCAGAAGCACCAGTCCAGTAATCCACAGATCAAGTTTGAGGGGGTAAAAGTTGGATTTTCAAAAATCTAATTGACCAACTAACTCGCCTCAACTCAGCGCATCTATCCCCTGGATCAGAATTTCAAAATTCAAAGTTTGAAAAATTAGGGTTTTCTCTTAAAACCCTAAAGTTGCAATTGCAGTTGCATTCTCAGAACCAGTTGCAGTTGAAGTACCAGTTGTAGTAGTAGCCATACTACCAGTGGCAATCACCCTTGAAGTTTTATTAAGAGTTGGTAATGATCACCGCTGCTACCAGATGGAGCCACCACCTGCAAATGTCATCAGAGGTGTGTACTCACATATGTTTAATGGTTAAACCCTAAAGAGTATTTGTAGGAGAAGGGATCTCTTGCCATAGATCTAGAAGGATCTCAAGATCCAACACATTCAGAGGAACGATGCAACCCAGGTGTGATTATTCCGATATGCATCTATTTTTCATGACATTATTTTAATCAGTGTTGCATGTTGAAGCTATGATTAAATTATTAGAAGGATTAAAAGTTGATCATAGAGCTTATCCTCTAACCTAAACTTCTGTCAAGAGAGTGTATTGTCTTAGTACAACAGACAGGTTGAAGAAAGAACTTGTCACTTGAGTGAAGGAGACCTGGAAGAAAAGAAAGCACTCATTCTTGAGGACAAGGCTCCAGGTTTGATTAAATCAAGTTGAGAAGATTCAAAGGTACACATGGCAAGTTGATGACTATAGTTGAGATAGTAGTCTTTGTAAAGTATTATACCTGATAGCATGTGAGCATATAGAGGTAAATGATTTGATGCAACTAACACCTCCTCAAGGAGAAACCTCATGTGTTAGTT
>JASDQU010104000.1:310825-321363 GCA_032191745.1 Picea mariana | reverse complement strand
GGCGTGCTCTTTGTCTAACCAAAGCCTTTAATGATTTCATGTGCCTCTCCACCATCCACATTGACCTTGTGTGTACTGGTCCACACAATTCAATCTCCTCAACTTGGTGCATGAGGTAGTGTTCTTGTGCATTGAAAAATGCCAGAGGTACATACTTTTGCATTTCACACATTAGCCGAGGAATTTCTCTCTTCCAATACTTTATATCTTCTTGATGGATTTCTTTCAATGACAATCATCTATAGTCGATGTTGCAAGCAAGTACCATGTTTCAACAAAACATATAAATTAATATATTACATTATAAGTAAAACATATGTCATTAAGAACTTGAATAACAAATTGGAAAAAACAATTTGCATATAATTTACTACGTATCTCATGTATTTGCCAAGATCATATATAACTTGTTTGACGTTGTTGTCGAAGTGGTCTGGGAGAGATAGAGGTAGAACATATTGTAACAATCAAAATCAATCGTTATTTGATTCTAAAGTATAATAAAACAAAACTAAAAAGATGTATACCAATATAAATATATATATAGAAAAATAATTACCTTAATGAAGGTATGCCAATCATGTGTTTTTACCCCACCAAATTCACCTTTCTTTGTTAAGATATTATTTATGCTTGAAGAAAAACCCGTGGGAAATTTTATTCTCTGAATGACCTCTTTTACATCATTTCTTTGTTGCTCTGTTAATAACCAGGGAAGGCTATTTCGATCTTCGTCGCTATTTGATTGGATCCCACTTTGCATTGTATGATTGGCTTCCTAAATGTCACTACAAATCTTGATGAATTTTTCTTTATCCCTGCTACCATCTATGATTCGCCATAATGTTTCTATCACATTCTTCCTGATATGCATTGTATCAAACAAATGAGATATTTTTAGGTCCTGATAGTAGGGAAACCTCATGAATTGAGAGGGATAAATTTTCATTCCTCGTGGGAGCCCATTGTTAATACCTTCACGACATTGATGAAGCATAAAATAAATTCAATAAAATAAAAATTTATAACATTACGTATACAATATTACATAAACAAATTGCAATATACCATCTCGACGACTTTTGTTATATTCCAATTTCCATAGGTGAGGTGTCATTCTACGTGGTTTTAATCCGGTCTCTTCTTTCCCATTAAAAAGATGTTTTTCAATAGTACGATACCTATGGTTCTTAGAGAGGAAGTGCCTATACTCATCAAACACCTCCTTTCCTAAAGTTTTTGAATGCCGAGATTTGATCTTAGGACCACAAACTGGACATGCAAATCTATCCTTTGTTTGAAGACCTGCAAAAGTTGGATTAATAATTATGTCAATTATACGAAGGGGATTATTTAAAAAAACATGCAGCATGGTATCTTCAAATAATTATATACTATAATTAAAGTGAAATGGATCGTTACATACCACAAAAATGTGTTAGCCATGGGGCATCATGAATTGTCCATACAAGTATTCCACGGAATTGAAATTCCTTCTTCCTTATTGGTTTACAAACGTCATACATAGTGATGCCAACCCATAACTTTAGTAACTCATCGATGAGAGCCTCGATATATACATTCATATATTTAACCTGGTACTTACCTAATTGTTTGAAATTACACATAATTACTAACGTGATGTGCATATATAAGTAAATAAATAAATACAAGATATTATGCAACAAGAAATACAAATGAAATCTTACATTCGAAAAATTAATGATAACATTACATACCTGGAACAATCATTGTCAACATTATGTGCTCCCTCTTTATTGACATCCAAGGAGGAATGTTATTGTCAATAACAAAAATTGGCCACACTAAGTAAATAGACCTAAGCTCCCCAAATGGATTAACACCGCCAGTGGCCAATGAAAGCCTAACATTACAAGGTTCATCTTTAAAAACTGGCCATTTTCCCTCAATTTTCTTAAATGCATAACCATCTGCAGGCATTCGAAGAACACCATCTCCACTTCTATTACATGCATGGTAATCCATAAACTGTGCTATGCTTTCACATCGGAACAATCGTTGCAAACATGGAATTATGGGAGTATGACGAAGAACCTTACAAGGCACCTTTTTTGTTAGTTGATCGGTTCGATATCTACTGGTCTGACATTGCGAGCATTCGGTTTTCAACGCATGTTATCCATAGTATATAATATGATCATTGGGACATGCATCTATAGCTTGATACTCCATTCCAATTTCTTTCATAATGACATTTAAATCTTGGTATGTGCGAGGTAAAATATTTGACGATGGTAACAGAAATTCACCTAACAATCTACGACATAAAAAATAATTAATTAGTGTAAATAATGTTATAATTTGTAAATATTTAATTCTTATTTCAAACATTAATTAAAACTAAAAACAAGCAAAAAAAATCAACCTTTATGTATACGTGATGATGAACCATATTACATACCTTAGGATCTGTTTCATACAATTGTTTGACAAACCATTCAAAACCTTTAAGTTCACCAACAATAATGTAGCAGAAAGAAGATTTGATTTTGAACCTCCGTAAAGTGGTTTTTCTGCCTTCTCTAGCAGAGGTACGTCAATATCAACAATGTCCTCATCATCATCCTCATTTGGTTGAGCGAACAAGTCTTGGATCAATTCATTTGTCCCATCGTCTTCAACTATATTGTTATTATTGTCATCTTCTTCCATAGGATCATTAACTTGATCTTCAATATTCGACACTCCAAATTCCTCAGCACCTTGTAGTACAACATCATTTCTGCTAGTACTTGGCACATTCGGACGCTTAGTGGGCCAGCCTGACTTTATAATTACAAACATTCATGCAAAATTAGTGTACTGCATAATAAATATTTAAACAATATAAAATTTTATAAATACAATCAATTTAAAGATATAATAATGAATATATAGTTTACCAAGGGATGATATTCATTCGGTCCACCTTCAACGTGCCCATGGGTTCTGCAATGTCTTACAGTTGTTTGTATTAAAATTCTTCTGACTTTTGTGCTCCTACATTTAGAGCAAGGGTAATTACATCTCTCGTCACCTTGTCCATAATATCTCCACATTCTTCACCACAACCAAAATATTGAGATGATTATGTTATAAAATTCAATGATGATGTGCTAGATCTATTCGATTCTTGAAATGCAATAGACCAAACCATACAATATATTTTACCACATAAGCTTCAAAGCTTCACCATAACCAAGTAACATAATCAAACGACATAATAGAACCAGGGAAAGAGATCAAGTCACATATAAGCATGGAAAAATTAGCACGTTCACAGACGACATAAAATCTACATAAACGTATAAGGTTATAAAATATTAAAGGAGACAAAAGAAAAAAAATATTTAACTAACCTTCAAAGTCTAAAATCCTCTTGCACGCCTTGAACAATGATCACAAAACTAAGCTCTGTAGATCAAAGATCAGTTCGATCTCTTAATCAACAAGAAAACCTTCACATAAAAATGAAGATTAGCAGAGCTATAACACATAAAAGATTTCGCGACTATAACAAATTAGTCGAAATTCGGTTAGAATTAACTAATTTATAGATTCGTCATCGTCATAATTCCGACGATTATAACCCTAAATTAAGGTTGACCATTTCGAAGTCAATGAACGTTATGTTGACCTATAAATGACTATATTAAAGTGTCAGAACCGGGCGTTGTACTTCCGACGACCTTAGAACACGTCGGAAATC
This sequence comes from Picea mariana, assembly GCA_032191745.1. NCBI lineage: Eukaryota > Viridiplantae > Streptophyta > Pinopsida > Pinales > Pinaceae > Picea > Picea mariana. The sequence goes on along the minus strand of JASDQU010104000.1, from coordinate 317,633 downwards.
CGACGTTATCGGGAGTAATTTAAAAAAAAAACAGTAAAATTTTGTTTTTTTAATTTTTTTTCGACAAAAAAATTGATTTGATCACAATCGTTGTAATAGTTCATCGATTTTTTATCCTATATGTAATAGTGTGTTGAACCTTCAAATTGGTCAATGATTTCAACTCTCAAGATTCAACTTGTATTGATGTCCACCAATATTTTTATTGGCCAAGATACAAGGCTACCAAGAATTAACTTTGATGAGAAAATGTCACAAGGAAACATTGGTTCCTTCATCAACACACCAAATGATAAAGATCCCAAAATATTCCCTTTGATAGAATAATTCTCATCTACATTTGTCAAAAGACTTATGTAAATGCAATCTCTCTAAAATGGATATCTGTGTAATAACCTGACTTTTCTGAGAAGGAAAGCTAACATAGATTCATGTAGAATATTTTTATAAACTCCATTGTTAGAGTCAACTCTAGTTATCTCCTTCACCTCATCATTCATGTCATTGAACCTTCAAATTGGTCGATGATTTCAACACTTAATATTGAACTTGTATTGATATCCACCGATTTTTTTATTGGCCAAGATACAAGGCTATCAAACATTAAATTTGATGAGAAAATGTCACAAGGGAACAATGATTCCGTCACTATCCCACCAAATGATAAATATCCCAAAATATTCCCTTTGATATAATCATTTTCATCTACATTTGTCACAAGACTTATGGCAATGCAATCTCTCTAATATGGACATCTATGTAACAACTTTAATTTTTCTAGAAAGAAAGCTAACATGGATTCATGTAGAATATTTTTACCTCCATTGTTAGAGTCAACACCAATTATCTCCTTCACCTCATCATGTTATAAAGAGAACTCAATATGGTTGGAACTATGTTATTCATACCATTCAATGAAAGAACCTATTTCTTCTGACAAATTATCTACACCTCTCAAGGCATGCAACAATTGAATATCTCCATTTGAAATTTTAGTAACATTTACAATGACTCATTCATGTTTGACGTCATAGTTGTGCAATTACTTTCTACTTAGAAAGTATATTGCTTCAACAACTTTTAATCCATTAAATAACAAGTCTACGTAGTGTTCATAACCTAACATTCCAAGAGACATTTTTGCAAATCTACAACARCAAAAATACCACCACAAATCAATATAATTCAACTAAAAACTACATAAATTAATTAAAGTCAATATAAATAAATTATATTCCACAATAAGAATATTATCAATGTAACARAAAAACATAAATGAACATAAAACAATATAATATGAAGTTAATATCAACTATCTAATTTATTGTGCTCTTCCATATTGTTTTACACATTTTAGAAAATACTTTCACAACACTTTAACACTAAATTGAAAAACATTATGCAAATGTTATACAAGTAACAATGATATAAACATTAATCCTTTAGATGGGTGATAGGGACATGCAATAACAACACCCATTTCTCATAATGACAATCATGAGGATTACTATGCATACATGGTGGATGAGGCTTGCTCTACATGTAACAACTTGATGATAATGACACCTCCTAAACATAGGCATAGGAGAACCACTTACTAATGATGAGTAGAGGTATAGTAAAACATAAAAAACTCTACATGATTATTTGAAAGGAAAGATAGAGAATATTTTTGAACATTTGATTAGGATAGACATTGAATCAGGAGGATCTGGAATGCTAAAAAATCATTTATCTCAAATGTTCTTGAAAATGAATTCATTTTGTAGAGATCGACAAGATCTTTCCAATGGTGCATGAATTGCCTCAAATGGATGTTGTATGAGAAAATAATGGTCATTTGAAGTTTTCAAGAAACAAGGCAGAAGGAAAAATGGGGTTGCTACATGGCAGGCCCATAGGCTGCCACATGGCCATCCATACAACTAAGTTGGCACATGGTGACGTCATTATTATTTCAACAAGATGACGTGGAAACACGAGAGGTTGTCACATGTCACCCATATTTGGCACATTTGGCACCCAGTTGGACCAGTTGGATGTTTCCATGTGTCATCCATACAAATGACATGGAAGCCTAGTCAGTGGACACATCAACATCTGTATACACAGTTGGGAGTGATGTGGCATCTATACGATCCATGTGGCACCATTAAAAGGGTGCAACATGGTAGGTCGTACAGTGGCTGGGTAGCCCAGTTAGCAGGTTGACATGACGTATGACAGGTGATGTGTCTCAATCTAGGAGTGCCACATGTCAGGCGTGTACAATTGGCGGTGGCGGTGAATGAGAGGTTGTCACATGGACCAACTAGGTTGTGCCACATGGTACCTCCGAGAATCCCAAGAAGCCTTGGATTAGAAAAAAATTGGCCCAAAGGGCGGACCAACAAAAATATATGGATTAAATCATATAACAATCACCAAAAGTTGTGGGATTTGAAATCATCACCTTCCACTACAAAGAAAATGGTCCTACCAATGTGCCACATGGCACAATTTGTTATGCAAACAAAACTCTATTCATTTAAGTTGATTTGTAGATTTCGGTTGGTGGTTGGGCAGGCCCGTGCCATATTTAAACCTAGATCCTGACCCAAAGTACAACATGGGAATCTGTGCCAAGAGTTCCTTGCATAGATTTTTGTTCCAAGAGAGGATTTTCCTTGTTTTGCATGCAAGAGGTGCTCCTATTTTGGTTTTCCTCGTTTTTCGTTCCATTGATTTCTTTGAGAAAGATATAATGTTTATACTCATTTTTCTCATAATTTTGAGAGGAATTTGATGGTGATGTTAGTTCTGTGCAAAAGTGATTTTTTTGAAAGTCTTAGTTCAAATTTATATTTATGGGAGACATAGTCTTGTTTTGCGTGTAAAAGGGGGTTTTTGGGAACCTGTTTAGAATGTAGTCGAGTTAATACTCATTTTTCTCAGAATTTCAAGAGGAATTCAGTGGTGACCTCTGATTCTGGGATTGAGTAGTAGAATTTAAGGGTGTCTTCAAACATTTGGCATTTCTAAGTCCATTTCTTGGAATTTTGGCATTTGAGCATTAAAGAGCGGCCCCACTATTTGAAAAGGGACACGAAGACGTAGCCCAATATGGGTGAACTCTATTAACAACATGTATTGTTCCATTTGACTTGTTCTTGATTCACTTCATTTCAACATTTTATTTCCGCAAATCAATTGTGCTAATGAATGAAGTTTATGGATAAGTAAGCATTTTCACATGTTAATTTACAAATAGTCAAGTCGACCTTAATTTCTTGAATCTGGTCAGATGTTAGTATATTCTTAAGAATTAATTTGACATCTATGGATTTTTGGATGAAATTGGTATCAGAGCTAGTTTTATATGTATTTTCAAGTGAAGGCTTACAAAGTCCAAACTCAAGCTTGGTGAAGGATCGTTTGAAGAGTACATTCCTGAGATTGGTTCAAGGCATGCATTTTTAAAGAAAGAAATGGATTCAAAAAAATGCGAGGATTTTTCTAATCCAAATCCTTTTAGTACTGAAGATGCATTCTTTTCTATGTTCATGGAAATGAAGGCCATGGTGGAAGAAATGTATGAGGATCAAAAGAAATCCAAGGGAGAAAGTACATTGATAAGAATGAAGTAGTTAAAGAAGAAGGAGAAGGTGAAGAACCTCTAGAGTCTCCTTCGTCTCCATCATCATCATCATCATCTGATGAAAGTGAACATTCTTCTCATAAGAGGAAAAAGCATTCTAAGAAGTCTTCTCATTCTCATGATTTTCCATTGTTAAAGCTAGATGTAAAGTTTGATTTGTCTACTTATGATGGAGAGTTGAATGCAGAGAAGTTGGATAATTGGGTCAAATAGATTGAAGTATATTGCAACATACATAAAATCATAAAGGATACTACAAGGATACAATTAGATACTCTTCGTCTGAGAGACACAAATTTGAAATGGTGGGAGAGTCGGACGAAAGATGATATTATTCAACATGGTAAAATCATTTCTTCCTGGATTGAATTCATTGTTGCATTAAGAAATAAATTTTTCCCATTAACTTATATGCAAACAATAATGATTTCTTGGAAACATCTGAGAAAAGGAAAAGTGAAAAATGTTCAAGCTTATACACAATAATTTAAGAGGAAGGCATTGTCTTTGGGAATTCCATTACATACTTCTGAAACTATTCAAAAGTATAATGGTGGTTTGCATTCCTATCTTCGACATACTATATCGTGGTTTAATCTTATTAATATTGAGGAAGTGTCAGTACAAGCTATTCATATTGAATCTAGCAAAGGAAAACATGTTTTTTTAGGATGTCTTAGGGGAGCCACATGAATTCGAGAAGCAGTCGAAGGGAAAAGGGAAGAGTAAGAAGACAACTACAGTGAAGAAGGATGAAGAGAATAAGCCTACATGTTCTCACTGCGAGAAGAAAATACATGATGAGAAGTTGTAATACCCATGTTTCTCCCAGCTTGTAAATATAACTATAACTTGCCAAAAAGACTGTGGCAGACTGAATATGTGTGAATGTTGGATCGAAGAACCTTTTTGTTATAAAAGGAAATATATGTATTTCTGCTATTAATTGAAAATGGATAGTGTTTCATAATTGTTGAAAGGGGGGTTTTCCAAGGTAGATCATTGTAAATTCTAACCTTGTACAATGTCTACTGTAAACAGATATTCGGAAAAGAATAGAAAAGATACAATGGCAAATGCAAACATTACACAGAGATTTTTCCCCTGGAAACCCAAACTGGGAAAACCAACATATATTATATTCATACATTGTGTTATATTGTTTACAATGCAATATACATATAGGAGCCAGCGACATCCAAAACCCTAACCCAATGACCTGGATTAGTCGAAAACCCTAATTCCTTCACCAGAAATAGAAAACCATTGGCAAAAAACCATGTGCCGAAAAAAAACCACCTAAATACATGACACGTTTCCTGAGGTAGGTGTCATGTTTCCCGAGGTAGAATTTTTTTTTTTCGGTGATCCGAAATCAGATCCAGAAGCCTGACAGGACTTGAAAAATGATAAAAAATGAAAGTGCTCAGAATCCAAAAAAACCAAATCCATTGCGTCCGTCTCGTCTTCCTGATTCCGACAGTATATTTACTTTGTCAAACGGGCTCCGTATGCGAAAGTTATCGCGTTCTGATCGGAAACCCAAACAGGTAAAAAGTCAAAGGTCAACTGGTCAAAAAGTCAATGCTGATGACATCAGCATGCTGATTGTGCAGGAGATGACATGGCACTCTCTAGCTGATGGTGATTGGGCAGGTTCACTGACAGGGCAGACATGTGGCAGGCAACTGGACTAGTCAATGGTTGACAAGTGGAATTAATCTGTCAAATGGGGATATGCCACGTGGCCCAGTCATGGGCAACCACATGGCACCCGGTCATCAGTTGAAGTGGCATGTTTCAAATTTTTTTTTGGGGTCCATGGGATTTGAACCCATGACCACCATCAAGCCCAACACCTTAAGAAATGGTCCTTTTCCAATACACCAAATTATTTCTTATGCTGTAAAACCCACATTATAAAATATATTTCAAAGTATTGTATGGAGGGTGGAAAGGGGCTGGGGCTTAGCCCCAACCCATGGTTCAACCCATGGCCTATATGACCAACCACCCAAAGGGGCGCGGGCGCATAGCGTGCAAGGATAAAATCGTTAGCATTGGGTCCTATGGTTGCGCCGAGAACCAGGAGTTAGCGCCGAAAAGGGGGGGCCAGCGCATAGCGCATGGCCACATGGCCCCCATGCAACCGAGAATCAAGGGTGCGCGACTAGGGAGAAGGGGATAGGCCTGATTTTTGGTCAAAAAGTGGGTTTTTATGCCTAAGTTGGGTTTTTTGTTTGTTAATATGCCTATATTTAGTGGATTCTCTCCATTTTTGGGGGATATTGGGCATTTTTGGAGCCCAAATTCTTGGAGGAAGTTGGAGATGAGCAACCAACTTCAAGGCTATATAAATCAGGCTTGTTTGAGGCCATGAGAGAGTAGTCAGAGCAGAGTGATGCTGAAAGAAAGCCAAGCCAAATCCATTTTGATGCAGAGAAGCTTTTGAGGAGGAGACGCTATCGAATCATTTCTGGGAGCTCTGGACGTCTGTTTTGTGTACCGTTTTCTTTACAGGGTTCTAGAGATCTGGGAGAACATGACTAGATCATTCTTGTAGCCATTTGGCATTGCAGCGATGTACTTTTGAGCATTTGAACAGAAATAAAGAAGCCTCCCCCATAGAGACAAAGGCCCGGAGACGTAGGCAAAGTTGTGTCGAACTCCGTTATCAATCTGCGTGTTATGGTTTGTTGTTTATTCTTTCATTTCAGATCTGCAAATGGGTATATGGCTGTTATAATTCCTCTTCTTTCCTCATTCTTTCACTAATTTTTCTCGAATGGTTAATTAACGCATGCAAAATTAAAACTCAACCATAGTCATTAAAAGATCCTACAGATCAAGTGGTATTAGAGCTAGTTGACGTTTGGATTTGAGTTTTTCATGTTAACCAGGGAAAAGCTAAGACATGGTGAAGGCAAGATTGTTGCAGAGAATCCATTAATTGGATTGAGAAAGAGAGCTTATCATAGTGATAAGATGGCATCGAAAGAAGGTATTTCTCAAGATGAGAAAGAGTTCCGGAAAACATTCCATGCTATGTCGGAGATGGTGACAGTTTTGTACGAAGATTATTTAGAATGGAAACGACTAGTTTTGGGTAATTATTCAAAAGGCAAAAGTGAAGAGGAAGAGGACCATCCTCACATTCCTCCTTCACCTCCA
>JASDQU010104000.1:283057-301602 GCA_032191745.1 Picea mariana | reverse complement strand
CTTTTTCTCAACTTTGGATCTACACTGCTTCTTGTAGTGCCATTCTTTTCCACACCTCCAACATACCCTTACAAACTTTCCAGGAGATTTAGATCTACCCTTAGACTTAGATCTCCCACTTGAGAAATTAGATCTATTTCTTTCCTGGGAACGTCCTCTTGCAAATAATGCGTCTGTGCTATGTGCTTCCATAGTCTTTCGTCTCATCTTCTCTGACAACAAGGATGAGACCACTTCTTCAAACTTCAAAGAAGTTGTATTACTACCTATGGCCACAACCAGACTATCCCACGAGTCTGGTAAAGAACAAAACAAACTGATACATTTATCTTCATCTGAAATTTTAATATCAACAGATACTAACTGACTTACCACAGTATTGAAGGCGTTCAAATGATCTGCCACCGAGTCTCCATCTCTCATCCTCAAGTTATACAGCTTCTTTCTCAGGAATAGTTTATTTACCAGGGACTTAGACTGATACATCTTCCCCAAATTTTCCCATAAATCCTTGGCTATAGCTTCCTCGGACACATTCAATAATATTGAATCGGAGACACAGTCAAATTGTGCTCTTTGCCTTCTTATCCCTCTTTTTCCAGTCATTTGTAGAAGCTCTTGTAGGTGCAGTACCTGGATCTACCGCGATCCACTGATCTCTGTCCACCAAAATATCTTCCATCTCGAGCTTCCACAACTCAAAGCTTTTCCCATTAAACTTCTCGATATCCATCTTCGAATTGATTTCCATTTCTTTTCACCTGAAAAACAATACCGCAGATCTCCCACTGTAACAAGGCTTATCACAGTCCCGAGCCAAACCCTTGACCACAAAGGCGTTCCACTGAAGCCAATAAAGCTCTGATAACAAATATAAATTCTAACCTTGTACAATGTCTATTGTAAACATATATTCAGAAAAAAAATAGAAAATATACAATGGCAAATGCAAACATTACACAGAGATTTTTCCCCTGGAAACCCAAACCGGGAAAACTAGCATAGATTATATTCATACATTGTGTTACATTGTTTACAATACAATATACATATAGGAGCCAACAACATCCAAAACCCTAACCTAATGACCTGGATTAGTCCAAAACCCTAATTCCTTAACTGGAAATAGAAAACTATTGGCAAAAAACCATGTGCTGAAAAAAAACCACCTAAATACATGACACGTTTCCCAAGGTAGGTGTCACGTTTCCCGAGGCAAAAAATTTTTTTCTTGGGGTAGTGCCCCTGGACCCCTGCACCCCCCGAGGGGGGGCCTAGTGCCCCCCCCTCTAACTCCCTTGCACGCCCGGCGCATACGCTTAGACACTACTACTCGTGCAAAGAATATAACACATACCCAACAATCATGATGCTATGAGAGAGATGGTGAGGGGAACCAAAAATGGTTGAGATGACCCCCACTAGACCAATACCTTACTATGTTTAAATTCTCCTGACCCGGAATAATCCTCTGACCCAAAAATAAATTACTAGTTAGGCTGGTGGTTGGGGAAGTCCTCCTCAAGAGTTAATGAAGAGATGGGAAGAGTACCCATCTGAAATACTTCTTGACCTGACCACAGACAGGGGATTTAGACCCACACATTATTGTTGAGGAAGGAAATAAAAGAAGGGATTCGTGGGAAGAAGAGGATTGTGAAGGAGATGAGTTGAAAGACCATTCTTCCTGAAGAGAGAAGAGAGAAGACAAATCTCCGGTTCTGAAGAGAATCGAAACACAATATTTCTCTGGGTATAAGATGCTACTGGCAACGTTTTCAGTCCAAGATGATAAACACGGCTATAGGAAGATAAGTGACTGTAGAAGCACTCGTTACATACCTCCTTTCTTGGTGAAAAGAAAACTAATTTCCAAGTTCCCATGGGAGGAGGAGAGTAACCTTCCTCCCTGACTGTCATTGAACAAGAAGAAAACATCTCTCTCAAAGCATCATGGTCTAGCTAGGGGGTGGCCAGTGATAAATCTGTTTAGGAGTGGTTGTGCCTATGGTTGGGTGGAAACAGGCACCCCTCTCAGTATTTTCTTCATGATTATGGTTTCCTAATAAGTATTTCTATACTTTGTGTGCTAGAATGGAAGTGATGATTGAATGTATGTGTTTACGATTATAATTTGCATTGTTTTATTAATAATTAGAAATGATTACTATTTTCTGTGATCCCTTGTAATTGCATGGTTTTTGTTTACCCCTTTTTAATAGGCGAAGATTTATTAGACATGGGTTTTTCAAATGACGTTGAGAATAAGTTTACGGTTCTCGTGCTGGTCGGAAATTCTTTAAGGGAGTATTCCCAAGGATTTGTCTCATAGGGTACAAGTTAGGGTAGACTTAATTGGAATGTCTTAGTCTCGTTGATCCCTTGAATGGTACCTTTTCCTTATTTTATAATTTAAGTTATGTGAATGGAAGGCGCTCCCTTCAAACTAGTCACCCAAGAGACCATGGGCTTATGCCTACGGCCTTGACCAAATCTCAGCTAAGAACTATGAGTGTGGCCTCTGGATCTCGATAAAGTTCCATACTATAGGAACCTTGGAACCCTTCTCTAGGCCCAAAAGGAGAGAAGCTAATCTGGCTTCGAAACTCTGGGAGTTCGGAGCTCCAGGATGTATGACTTCACAACCCTCGAGTACAACCGAAGGCAACCTGTTGATTTGGTTACCAACGAGATTGACTGACATCTGGCAGTTTCCCTAACCATGACCATGGGACCTATCCCACTGTTAAAACTTGATTCACTTATCGGTTGTGAAGTAACGCGAGCCGTAGAGCCAAGGGAACTCGGGATCCTCCCTGACCGTTGGATCTATGTTGCGGTTAGTCCAGTGTTGACCACTTCGGGAGAACAACAACGTCATAAAACCAAAACCCCTGAATGTCGTAGTTGAGAATTAATGGGGACCATGGATCTAAGGATCCTTCGAGACTCTTCTCGACCATTAGATCCAAGTCACAGTCAGTCCGATGTTGACCACTCTAGAAGAAAGGGAATGTGAAGCGGGTAGAACCCCCGAACATTGAACTCGCACAATGACGAGGGTCATTGATATGAGGATTGTTTGTGATCCATTCTAACCATTATATATTGATCATGGTCAGCCTGATGTTGACCACTCTAGGAGTAACAAGGAAATCACACAGCGGATCCCCCAAACATCGAAGTTGCGAAGCAATAAAGGTCATAGATACAGAGATCTACGTGGACATATCTCAATCATGAGTTCTAAGGGGCGTTAGAAGGCTGTCAATATTGAGTGACATGGCACGCTGACGTCACCGAGGGTGATGTGGACCCACGTTCGACGTGCCATGTGTCACCTTGATTTTTACGTTTTGTAGATTCTAAATACCCATTAGAACGTGACACGTGTCACCCATTCATGGGGCCATGTGTCATATATGCCCCTTGTCACGTATCATCCCCCTGGAGCACGCTCGCTTCGCCAAAAGATGGTGGAGTACTCGGGGCTCCGGGACTTCGGGAAGCTAGGAGGCTGGAAAGTTGGGGTTAAACTGGTCGAAGATTCAGACCCACCTGTCCATGTCTCTACGTTTAAAGCATCGCTCCATGTAAGTGTGGACCCTTTGGGAGTCCAGGAATTCGGGACTTCATAGGATTGGAGTGGCATGTTTGGATGAGTGGAAAAGGGCTGAAGTCCAGAGCTACGTGGCACGATTTTAGGGTCCTTCGAGAGTTTGGGACTACAGAGGATATGTTTGTAGAGAAAAAAAGGGTCATTCAATGCCGAACGCCAAATCCCTGTATACGTGTACGTTAAATGAGGATGAAGTTTCATCGTTAGATTGGATGATGGATGAAATTCCACCATAGATGTAGGAACAATGGGAATATTTGGGGCTTCGGGGAAACTTGGGATGATACGAATAAGATGGACCTACGTGAATGCCATGCAGTCTGTGACTATAACGACCGAAGAGATTTGGAAGGGCATTTCTCCCAATCCAGAACTCAGATTTGAATAGGGTAGTAGTTGTTAGATAATCCTTGGTGAGTAGAAGAGGATGAATATGTCAGGGAAGGAATTTGAGATGATTAAGGAAAGAAAAATTCGGATACCCCATCCCTATAAAGGATACTTAGGGGTCAGTTGTGTTACAAATTGGTATCAGAGCCTAGGTTACAACACTTGGCCTACATGGGATCATGAATGAACCACGTAAAATTTGTATTAGAAAACTTATCTAAAACCACTACTGAAAAGAGGAATGAAACTTTATGCTATGGTTATATGCTTTGAAAATATTAAATGTGTGTTGTTCATAAACTGGTAGATAACTAACTAATAGAAAATGTTTTATCAACACTCAAGCAGTGAATGGACAACATGAAAACTACAACGTGAAGGATGGTGACACACTATGAATTGGGGGAAAACTCCCACAATAGAGAGGAAGAGTCCGATGAGAGGAGGGCATTTCCTTTAACTTAACTTTTAGCCCCCCCGCTTTCCCTAACTAGTAGAGTTTAGTCCCCCGTACTCTTTTATCATGGTCGGTCTACGCGCAACGATGTATTTTATATTAATGATAAGACATATACAAAAATAGGCTCACTGGCCTTTAACATATAGGATCTTTGGCCTAAGTCAAAACATAAGCTTCCTAGCATATAAGAACGGGCTCACCAGCCTATAAAATACAACATATACAAAAAGGCTCCCTGGCCTCAAAATCATGCGCACTTAAGTTTGCTACGTGTTGTATCCTGGAATGTGCACACTTCATCATTTTACTGTGCATTACATGTGCGCACTATACCATGGAAGATGCATACAAAAATGATATCAAACATCTCACCAGCTTAAGTACATTTGCATTTTCATTTACAATTGGGTTCGACCTAGGGGTATTACAATCCCCTCCCCTTATTTATGCATTGTCCTGAGTGCATTATGTACACATATACAACCAAAATTTCAAAAATCCTCAAAAATATGCAGGTATTCTGCCTGCATTGCATCCTCATGCTCCCAAGTAGTGTCCTTATGATCGTACCATGTCCATTGAACCTTTACAAGTCCTATGGCTCGATTCTGGAGATGTTTGATTTTATGGTCCAGAATGTGCATCGTATTTACTTGGAAAACATCTTCTTGCTCCACCTGAATCACATTCCAATCAATAACATGATTAGCATCAAGTATATATTTCTTGAGAAATTATACATGGAATACATTATGAACACACATAGATGCAGGAAATGCAATCATATAATATATTAGATCAATCCTATCTAGGATTTCAAATGGCCCACAATAGCGAGCTACCAACTTTGAACAATTTTCCAACTTCAGGGAACTTATTTTGGCCTTCACTTTCAAGAATACATGGTCCCCCACTTTAAATTCCCTGTGAGTTTTGCCCTAATCATCATAGATTTTATGCATGTCTTGGGCAACCTTTAAATTTTATTTTATTTTCAACATTTTCTCTTCTATTTCCCTGAGAAAATATGTCCCAGCCATTGCTCTATCTGTTGGGTTATCCCAACTTACCAGTGTGTTGCACTTTCTTCCATAAAGTGCCTCAAATGGGCTCATCTTTAGAGATGTTTGGTACCCATTATTATAAGAAAACTCTACTAAGTGTAGGTAGTCTTCCCATATTGATGGTTTATCCATCACATACATCCTCAACATATCCTCAATCACTTGATTCACCCTTTCTGTTTTTCCATCTGACTTTGGATGATAAGTTGTGCTAAAATTCAAATTTGTTCCAAATCCCTTGAATAATCCCTTCCAAAATATTGATGTAAAATTTGAATCTTTGTTAGACACAATTTGAATCTTTGTTAGTATGCCATGTAATCGAAAAATTTCTCTCATATAAACATCAACAATGTTGGTTTCCTTGTGAGTGAGCTTTACTGGAATAAAATGGGCATATTTAGTAAGCTTATCCACCACTACAATGATAGAATCATGTTGCTTGTTTGTTCTGGGCAATTTGGTGATGAAATCCATTGTTACAACTTCCCATTTCCACTCAAAAATGGGTAATGGGTATAGCAAACCAACTGGGTTTCTATGCTCAATATTTACCTTTTGACATTCCAAACATTTTGCAATAAAATCAACAACTTCTTTCTTCATTCCTAGCCAATAATATTGGCTCTTGACAGTTGCAATAGTTTTCTAATAACCTGGGTTCCCAACATAATATACATTATGCATTTCTCTCAATATCATATTTTCAATTCCTGTGAATTTGGTACATAAATTCTTCCCCTGTACATGAGAATTTCATTATTACCTAGTTTGTATTCTTCAATTTTCTATTGCAAAATACCTTGCTGTAATTTTGCCACTAATTCCTTGTATTGAAAATCTAATTTTGCAGCCTCCGAAATTCCGTGTTTCAAATCTGATTGGTACATTCTAATGGTTGTAGCATGCAACTCATGCACTCTTACGATGAGTGCATTAGCCACTTTGTTCTCTTTCCCCTTGATATTATTTATATCAAAGTCATATTCATTGAGAAATTCTAACCACCTACTTTGACTAGCATTTAGAGTTCGTTGATCAAATAAATATTTCAGATGATTATGGTCTATCCTCAGATAAAACCTTGTCCCCATGAGGTTAGGTCTCCATTTCCTCAAGGCATGCACTATGGCTTCCAACTCCAAATCATGAGTGGCATTGTGTCTTTCATGCTCCTTCAACTTCCTTGATTCATAACATACAACAAACCCATTTTGAATGAGGACTCCACCAAATCCTTCTTTACATGCATCTGTGCATACAATGAAGTATTCATTTGGATCCACAATCCTTAAAATTGGAGCAGTAGTTAATAATTGCTTCAAGTGTTGGAAATTATTTTCACAATTCAATGTCCACTAAAACTTCACACTCTTCTTTTGCAAGGAAGTGATTGGGTGTGCAATCTTTGAGAATCCTTCTATAAATATCATATAGTAGCTTGGAAGGCCCATGAATGATCTAACCTCTGTCACATTCTTTGGTGTTGACCCTTCTCTAAAGGCTTATATCTTCTCAGGATCCACTGCTATCCCATCCTCTAAAATGATATGTCTCAAATAATGAATTTGCTTCTGATAAAAGGAGCACTTGCTCAATTTGGCATATAATTGATGCTCCCTTAATACTTGTAATACCATCCTCAAGTGTTGTTCATTCTCTTCCTTTGACTTAGAATATATAAGAATGTCATCTAAAAATACAATGACAAACTTATCTAAGTATTCTCTGAAAATACCATTCATTAAACACATGAAGACAACTGGTGCATTTGATAATCCAAAGGGCACCACTGTGAACTCATAATGACCATACCTTGTTTTGAAAGCAATCTTGCCGATGGATTATTCTTTAATTCTTACTTGACGATAACCTGACCTGAGATCAATCTTGGAGAATATTTTTGCATCTTTCAGTTGATCAAAGAGGTCATCAATCCTTGGCAAATGATACTTATTCTTCACATTTAACTTGTTCAACTGCCTAAATTCAATGCATAGTCTCAATATTCCATCCTTCTTCTTCACAAATAACACTGGGGCACCCCAAGGTGACACACTTGGGTGTATATACCCCTTCTTCAAGAGATCTTCAAGTTGCATTTGCAACCTCTTCAATTCCGGTGTACTCATCATGTAGGGAGTCTTGGATACTGGAGTTGCTCCAGGGATCAAATTTATGGATAAATCAATGTGTCTTTTAGGGGGTAATCTTGGTATTTCTTTAAACACATCTTCAAACTCTTTTAGGACTGCATAATCTTCAATATTTTACACCTTATCTTTAGGTGTCTCTTCCATATGTGTTGCAAATAATTGACACCCTTTTCTATAAAATTTCTTCAACTGCAATGTTGAAATTTCTCTAATGGTTACTACCCTGGGAATTCCCTGCACTTTCCTTAGGTTCCTTTCCTTATCCAAGAAAGTAAATTCCTTGTTATGATAGTCTATGATAGCATGATGTTGGTCCAACCAATCCATTCCAATTAGACAATCATAGGAACCTAAAGGAAAGATGTTCAAATCTGCTTTGGTGTTTAGTCCATTCATGTCCATAAGACATGACTTAACCATACCATTAACTTTTCTTTTGGCTCTGGTAGCCAGCTGCACCAACCAAGAGTTTTCATGCTTTCTTCTTGGAAAATGAAAAATTTGCACCATCTTAGGATCTATATAACTATGACTAGCTCTTGAATCAATTAAAATAGTAATGGTTTGGTTGTTGATCATACCTTCCACTTCAATCATATATGGTTGATACTCTGCTTTCTTGTTGTCTAGGGCTGCATAGATCCTTGGTACATATCTTCCCATGTCCTCCACTGTTTCAGCTTGCTATACATAGTGAACAGTCCTCACTTTTTCAATTTTGTGAGGACATTCTCTGAACATATGATCTCCTTTACAACCCCAACATTGAATAGGTGGTTTCCTTTGCCTTTGACCCCCTGTCTCAATCATTTTGGGTTCTCTAGAAGTTGGTTGTCCCTGAGGATTATTTCTAAAGAATGGTGGCTTACTCCTCTTCTTCCTCTGATCCATCTTGACTTGTTTTTTGTCTTCCCAAGCTTTTTGGAAAGTTAGCCTTGTTTTTTGATAATCATATAGGCATTTATCTCACGTTATGGTCTCCTCCAATGTCTTGGGATCATCATACTATATTTTGTCATTGATGAATGATGGAAAACCACTCAAATACCTTTGAATCTTAATTGTCTCATGCTTGATGAAAGAAACATATTTCAGTAGTTCTAAAAACCTTATTTCATATTCATCTATGGTCATACTCCCAAGCTTGAGTTGAAAGAACTCTTTCATTTTGTTGTCATAGTATCTCTTAGTCAAGTATTTCTTTTCAATATACTTCTTGAATTCCCTCCAAGTAACATTTTTCTCTTTAATGTGTTGCACCTGCAGAAGTTGATCCCACCACATGGATGTCTTTCCCTTGAGTTAATAGATGAAAATTATTCCGTTTTCATGAGATGAATAATTATGCAATTGAAAATAATTTCTCATGCCCAACAACCATGTCTCTGCATCTTCATCCTTCTTGTGCTTACCATCAAATGTAGGAGGTTTGATTTTGTTCATTTCTCCTCGTAGCTCATCCACCCCAGTCCTCTTATGCTTCCTGAAAGGGGATGGACTTGAGCTATTGTGTGCTCTCTTATTGGAATTCCTTGGGGACTGATGGTGATTTATGCTAACACTTCTAGTTCTTCTTTTCTCATCAGTATACTTGTGACTTC
Source organism: Picea mariana (assembly GCA_032191745.1). Taxonomy (NCBI): domain Eukaryota; kingdom Viridiplantae; phylum Streptophyta; class Pinopsida; order Pinales; family Pinaceae; genus Picea; species Picea mariana. The sequence goes on along the minus strand of JASDQU010104000.1, from coordinate 292,312 downwards.
CTGATTTGCTTGAGCCACTCTCCTTATCCAATTTATTTTCTATTTAGTTCAAGCTTTGCATTAACTTCATGTTGAAGTCCTCATGCTTCTCCTTGGCTCTCATAAGGCTTTCATTATCATATTTATGTCTTTGGACATCCTTCTGCAATTTTTTAATGGTCTCTACCATATTCACGTTTTCATCCCTTCCTTCTTTATGTCCATTGGAGTTTGTTCCTTCAATGCCCAAATGGACATCCATCCCTCTGATCTCATCTTCCTGGCTGTAAGTTCTATGTGAATATTCCATTCCTTTGCACTCTGTGTTGATCCTGATATGATCTAGTTGTTGTTAACTCTGCAAAAAGTGCAGCCGACAAAACTTTGTCAGGTTAACTGACTCATCAATTTCATGAAAAATATGAACGGTCATTCTGGTTCAATAATATATCAGAATTATTTATTCTGATTTCCTGAAAAAATTGAATGCCCATATCAATTTTCTAGGTGAATAATTATATTATACTTTCCAACACCTTTCCAACGCCTGCTTCCATGCTCAATTCTAAGTCTTGAGCATAAAGTTATGGTTATTTGAAAATTGTCCATTAATTTTTCTGTTCACTCTTCAACTTGGTGCAACTCAACACTGTAATTATGCATTTTTGCACCTACTCTATTGGATTTTTAGTAGGATATCAATTGGGTTTCTTCATATACATATTTTGGACATTCTCTCCAAGTTTCACCTTTTTCCGGGTTCCGAGCCGCTAGTTACAACCTGCTGAAGTTCTAGGCCAATTCATGTTTTTGGTCTGGAATGCTACATGTACCTTATCTTCCATATTAAACATTTTTAACATGCCCAAAAATTTAATTCAGCTCTAGGAATGTATTCTATGGTTCAATATCTTTCCATTGACTACTCCTTCACCTCAATCTGATTTTGGAGCAGAAATTTATGGCTCTTTGAAGTTAGTTGGGTCTTAAAATTTACCCTACATTGTTTGTCCTATAACTTCCTCATAAAAGCTCCATTTGACGAACTGTTTACACCATTAGAAAGCTCTCTCCGGGATATTTCATTTGATTTTCAAAGAAAAAGTGTACCTTGGTACAATATAGCTTGGTACACTCTGTTCTCGTGGTTTTTGAGTAGATAAAAACGTTGTTAAGGGCCTAAAAAATGTCCTGCAAACAATATAAAATGTCGCAGAAATTAGTTGGTTTTCTGCTGTTGTAGACCATCCAAACGACTTCGCACGCACAAATTTGAACATGTACACCCATATTTAGCATGCGTAACAACACCATAAGGTAGTGCATGCTCCGTGCACCTATAATCAATGTGGATTAGTTCTCTGTCACACCAATAACTGGTGCTCACTACTTTTGTGTCACGTGCCAATATCCACTGCACACAATTTTGGTTTTTGCACTAATACCTATTGCGGGCAATTTTTGTGTCGCACACATTTTACTCTACGTGATGCACCATTCCAAATTTTAGTATGCCCCCACCGCGCACAAGTACTCCACATGCACCATTAACTAAACTATCGCACAATAGCATATACCCACATTGCACACGCACCAAAAAAATTTCTCTACGCTCTGCCAATATTGCGCACACCACGTACACCATTATTATGGGTGTGCACACCACGCACACTAGTTTTTTTTGTTTCTATCCTGGGCAATGCCACTTTGCACCGCACAGTGCCAAATTTTAGTGCGTACACCTGCGCGCCAATATTTTTCCGCGCAGTGTCAAATTTAAGTGCGCAGACCCGCGTGCCAATATTTTTCTGCGCAGCGCCAAATTTTAGCGTGTGCACCTGCACACCAATATTTTTCCGCACAGTGCCAAATTTTAGCGCATGTCGATATTTTTCCGCGCAATGCCAAATTTTAGCACGCGCACCCGCACGCCAATATTTTTCCGCGCAACACCAAATTTTAGCATGTGCACCCGTACGTCAATATTTTTTCACATATCACAAGTTTTTCACTGCGCATCATGAATTTTTAGTGCGCCCACCTACGCACATTCATTTTTATGCGCATCAATTCCTCGTGAATTCCGCTGCAGAAATTGGGGCTTTTTCCTAACTTTTTCCCAATTTTTACCATAGACATTCTGCAACAATTTTTTTTTTTTCAATTTCACCCTGATAACACCAATTCAACCTCGACAACAAAAAATCGATGTGGGTTGACATTTCTGGAACGAATTTTCCCAAACTCAATTCACAAATTAAGAATTTTAATCAACTAATCTCGCTCCATCTATCATGGCTTCACTGTAACTTCAAATTCGACCAATTCCAGATCTGAATTTTCTAGAACAGATATTAAATCAAGAATATCTCACCAGTTGGCCAAATTTCTCAATTTTCCCATGAATGTAACAATAGAAATTGGGGGCCTTTTCCCAATTCCATGCAATTGCTTCTAATTTTTACCATGGATGCTCTGTAACTTGAAATTTGGCCACTTCAAAATCAATCCTCTGTGAAATTTCGCTTCAACTTAACTTGCTCAGCCCACCCAGGCTCAGTGTTGAAAATTGAAGCTCTGATACCATAGTGTAACATCCCCAACGTCCAACTGGGCTATGCCACATAAAATATTTTGAACTGTATGCAAATTAAATCATATACACACAGAAAATCTTGCAAAACTTTATATATAAAACTTAAAACATACAAATACATTATGTAAATGCATAGATTCATATAGAAATAATAGTAAACATATACATGCAGCATAGACAGAAAATGCCCATAAATATAACACATAAATAATAATGCAACATATAAATTAACACACAATTGAGACTTATCTTGGTAAGAATATCACCAATTGCATGCAAACCTCCCACGAACCTCCCAACCTTATACCACTTTGCTCATCACTCTCAGCAGTGGGTCACCTCCAAGCTGGGACTAAACGCCACCCGGGTAAAGGGATTCCTAACCAGGCTGATGTATCTCAGACAACAGGAAAGAATATGTCACAAGTGTCGCTCAAACTAACATCCTACAGTCCCTCATTCCCCACATGCATGTCCCACCTCAGGAAGTGTTCCCCTTCTCTGCTCAACAATCGCTCGACTTCCCCACTTCCTTTCTGGGGCTTCAACAACATGCTAGACATGAAGTCTTAGAGCCCTGTAGTTGTAGTTTAGTAGCTTCAGGAAATCAATTCCCAACAGTTCTTTCACCTAGAGATAATTTCTCATGGGCCTGACAACCCGCTTCTTCAATATCCCATGGGCCTGACAACCCTCTTCTTCAATCCATCTCCCAAGTAACCAGGTACCAAAAAAAGGTATGGGTACGGATATATGTTCAAGTACAGTGATAGGAAGGTACCGATGATAGTTGACCGAGTGTGTGAATGATGATGGAAATCATCGGAAGATGAACTAAGTCCAAGATATATGTATGCATGTTCCCAACTTGTCACTTGTCATGTTGGGAGATACTTTGGCCCACTTGTCTCCATCCTTAAAACTTATGATAAAATAATTATCCATACTTTATACTTTAAGGAATATTAATATAATATTCCTTTTTTTCTTAATCTTCCTAGCTTAGCCATTTTCCTTAACTTTTACCCCCCTTTCCCTAACTAGTGGAGTTTAGTCCCCCATACTCTTTTATCATGGTTGGTCTGCACACATTGATGTATTTTATAATAATGATCAGACATATACAAAAATAGTCTCACTGGCCTTTAACATCTAGGATATTTGGCCTAAGTCAAAACATAAGCCTCCTAGCATATAATAACGGGCTCACCAGCCTATACAATACAACATATACACAAAGGCTCCCTGGCCTCAAAATTGTGTGCACTTAAGTTTGTTGCGCGCGATATCCTAGAATGTGCACACTTCATCATTTTACGGTGCAGTACATGTCCACACTATACCATGGAAGGTGCATAGAAAAATGATATCAAACAACTCACCAATTTAAGTACATTTGCATTTATATTTACAATTGGGTTCGGCCTAGGGGTATTACATTTACTACGTTCATTTCTATCCTTTGATTATAAATGAATTGTATATTTGAAATTAAAATAAAATTCGATGTCTTGGCATAGTTTCCTAGATAGAAACATCTCAAGGGTTACAATACATATCACTCTTCCCTCCTTCTAGCACCAAAATTGTTGATGGACAGAAATATTCCTCCACCAACAAAGGGGAGAGTTTCCCTATGGTAGATCCCAATTAGATATGCTTGTGTTTGGTGATGAAACTTCCAACTGATATGTGGGTTTGGTCACCCTCATAGGGAAAGGAAATCAATTTGATGTTGATAATATTAAACTAATTTATCCTTAAATAATCTATAAATATATTTATATATATACTTTCATTAATGAATGTTAATATTAACTATCGTAATCGAGAGCGTAAACTAAAGAGATTATACAAGATCGAAGGATAAATCACTGAATTAAAAGAAATAATTCGTTAATTCAGTAAAATATTAAACTCATTTGCATATATCAATTTCAAATAAATAATTATTCAAAGAACATTACATGTATTTGTGTACCTAATAAGTAAGGCATTGTCTAACTATTCTACATTTTGTCTTTTTCCATCGGAATCTGGCGACATAAATCTTCACGAAAATACTATTTATGTTGTTTAAAATACATTTTTGAATGTAGAAATGGATTCAACATGCTAAAAAAACCTTGGGGCACTCGTACTATACAAAAATAATCACTCAAGTCTACAGATCTAACAATTTCTCAACGGATTTCGAGCAAATATCCCCGAAAAATATCGTTGAAGAAGAGCCAAAACATAGAACATTTAGACTATAGAAATACGTAATGGATTAAAGAACTTAAACACATCACTGAAAAGAATTTCACATGAAAATTAACGAATGATTAAATTGTACCAGCTCACACAAATGCAATAATACAATCTGCAACATTCAACCAAGTAAGTTCATCCAAAATACATTAGCCTTCAATCTTTCTTTTAGCTTGGTAAAAGTATATAAGTCTGAATTACAGAGTTTTTCCAACCCCTTTTACCTAGCAAGAGCTCACATTTTAGAAACCTCTACTAGTACATCTCTTACAATCTCCTTGTTACACCAAATTATCCTGAAAAAGGATATTAGTTACTTTTTTATTACAATAGAAGAAGATTATGTCTTACTTTCATCTTCTTTTTTCTTAAAATACACTTCCCATTGACTAAAGATATTCATCATATTCAAAATAAGTGGCGGATTTAGATTATCCAATCTTAATCGACATTCATAAACTTTTTTAATAATTCTTGTATTTTTCTTTCTAAATTTTGAAAAGAAATGAGAAATTTCCTTGGAGCATTTGGTGGGAGTTGTATAATATTCCTTTATCACTACATTGTCACATGTACTAATTTGATCAATATTCTTCGCACTATAATCCCTTTGTTGTTCTAAATCTGCAATACATAATTGATTTGTATCTGAATGCCATAGATACTCAACATGTGTCATGTTGAAGCCTTCAATGATATCAATAGTAGAATCCAAAAGTCCAGAACACCATTGATTAGCATCATCGGTCTAATCACTGATATATGCACTAGTATTATACCAAGTGTCTAATGATATTTGGATCTAGAGCCTCTCCTCGCTAGTCATTCTTAGAATATTCTCATGTTCCATTTTATTTTTTATTTCCCAAACCTTTATTTTATCAAAATATGTTTGAGCATTATTTTTCTCTTTAGCTTGAATTTCTACTTTATCAGATAACTTGAGTAAATTGTTATGATGTTTCTAAATTTCACTCAACTTCTTATAGAAATATTCCTAAATATCCTTTAGTTTATAATTGATAGATAAAGCTTCTAACTTGAACAACTCAATATGAATCTGACCATATTTGAATTCCTTAACCCGTGTTTCCAATCAATTGATCTGTTCTTGATATTTCCTAGAACTCTCCTTTAGTTGAAATTCATGTTTCTCTTGGAGAATAGTAATTTCTTTCAAATGTTAGTCTTTCAATTTTTCTATTTCTCTCTTATGTGGGTCCTTAAAGATAGCAATCTCTTAATTGTGATGTTCCTTTAGTTGGATGATCTTGTTGTTGTTCCTCTTCCATCAAATACTTTTGGTTTCCTAACATTTCCTCCTTAAATGTTACCTATACTTTTTGATTTTCTAATTATCCTATAAGTTCATTAAGAGTCCATGCATTATCATTTGTAAAATCTCCCAAGATATAAGTTGTTTCCTTTGCAACCTTTATTTCCTCTAGCCCTACAACATTCCATACAATGACCTATGTTGATGACTCTTCTTCAGAGCTCCCCAATTTCCTCTTCTTTGGTCTTCCTTTAATAATCCCCTTTTTTGAGTTTCTAAATAAATAGTCACTAAGGGGTACCACAATCTCTTCTACATGGTCTAATTTATCCAAAGCAATCCTTGTAGGAAACATTTCTCCATTAAGGGTAGCAATTGGTGTAGCAGTAATAGATGTTGTACCTATAACATTAATTTGAGAATATTCAATCATAGGATTGTTTCCTGTCATAATGTCATCATTATGCCTTCGGGTTTGCAATCATTTACTCGTTTCTCCTTTATTAGAATTTTTCTATTCTTATTTGTTCTACTCCTCATTTTTTATTCCCTGGACAAGCTCTGTCTAGTTGTCTTCTACACCCATCATTATTTTCTTTTCTTCTTCAAATAGTTTTTCCTTTCTTTCTGATAGGATAATATTTTTTCCTTATCTTGGATATCCTCAATTCTTTTTAGGAAATATTCATAAGTATGAGCTCCTTGAAATACAATGTCAAAGGTACAATTTTCATGTTGGTAAGACTTAGAATATTTAACTAATTTACAGTGTTCCTTGATAATTCTATAGGGATCATGCTTCTTGAAATTAGAAAAATGCAACCAAAGGTATTCAAGTTGTACAGATTCTTTGTTAGCATAGAAAGTATTCAATAGAGTAAATATTCCAATATTGATTGGAAATGAAGGCCACAATATCTTTGAATTCATGATTAAATCACAAGTGATCCTTGGTACCATTGTTTTAAAAGTAATTTTTCTTAACACTAGACAGTCTGGAACATACTTTGGTAATAAATGGGGAGCTAATGCACAACCATAAATTACGATATAGAAAAAATATTCATATAAGAACCAATCCTCAACCCCTTTGATGGCATCTCTAGCTTCCTGAGTAAATATGGGAGTTGGTGGATTAAATAACAATGTATAGAGGGGCATCATGAAATTCTCACATATATCATAAAAGTACTTATTGCACTTATAACTCCAGAGTATTGAACAATAGACATGTACAGGAAGTTGAGAAGGATACCATTGCCATTTCATTACAAGAAAAGGGTTTTGAGCACATACAACATCAACTAAATACATTAAAAACCTTATACCAAAACCAGGTGGAGCATCTTGTGATTGCTTGATAGCTTGATGAAAAATTGAGGACAAAATTTGAGTCCAATTGAAAATAGAACCCTTTTCAACAATTTGATGGACAAGGGGAACCCATTATAACTTAAAGAGTTGGGCATCCTTCTCACCATATAGACTACACAAGATTGTTGCCACTAATCCATAGGGTTGTTTAAAATATTGAATTGGATATAGTCTATTTGACTTTGCCTTGAATGCCTCGAAGTCATACTACTCATCTTTTACTAAATCAACAATATCTGGGTCCTATGCTTTGAAGACTTCTAAAAATTGTTTTTTGAAGCTTATTTTATGTGGTCCTAACTTGTACATAGTAGCTAAATATTATGGTCTGAATGACGTTGTCGGGCAACTTATTTTCATAAGTTTTGAACATTAATTATCAATTTGGGGGTGCAAGCTTGTCAGGTGCAAACACAGTCTGTGCAGAATCAGAGCCTATTCTAAAACCTATACTAACTCATGTTCTAATGAAATATGAAACATCTTCAGAGTAAAACAAGAACTAATCTTCTCAATCTAAGTCTATCACTGTTTCATTGGTTGGAAAATAGGTTACAAGACTTCAGTTCCTCTACAAGAGATGGATCTTGTAACAGTTCTCAATAACTTGTGAAAATTAAATATTGAAAAGAATACTTAACACACACATTCAAAATGAAAAAGGATCTATATTAAGATATGATACTTTCAATCTACAGTTATCACAACCTCACTAGTGGAAATTCAGGTTGTAAGGTTGTATTGCCGCAATGATTGTTGTCTCTTGCAACAGTACTATGTTGACTTGTGAGAATTACATATTTTAAATATGCCAATTACTTATTCAAATGAAAAGAGTTTTAAACTAAATTCTAACGTCTCTGATCTAGAGTTATTATAGTCTCACTGGTAGTAAAGAAGGTTGCAAGGTCATGTTACCTCAACGAATGTAGGATCTTGCAACAATACACTGTTGACTTATGAAAGTTGTAGATTGTAAGAAATATAATCAATCATTTATTAATTAAATCAACTGCAAACTATAAATACAAATTGAAATATGAATTTAAATCTAGATTAAAGAATTGAACTGTAAATAAGAGAGTGAAATGATTTACCAAAACAAGAAGTTGCAGAAAAAAATAAATTACAAGATTTACATAAACCAAAGCAAGGGGGCCCTCCAGGCTTGGCACACACACAGGAAGAAGATAACTAATTGAAGGAAATTAGAGCTCTTATATTAATTATAAAAATCATTTAAACACTTGAGTTAAGAGGTTCTATCTCCTATTCAAATTCCCCACAAAGCTTCATCTTCATCTTATTTATACAAGGTGAAATATATAGATAGCCTAGAAATAATCTCATAAAGTAATGATGTAACCAACTAGCTTCTAAATATAGTTTAATTGCTCCATTTGGCATCCAATTAACTAGTATGTTGGAGAAAATGGCCACAATAGAAAATATGGGCATATACTCTTCAAATAAATTGTCGTTCACTCCACCTCATTCACTTTTTGGAGAATCTGAATTACCCTAACCTAATTGGGCATGTTCTACACAAAACCCATGTCCCAAAATTTCCAAATTATGTTGGATTACTGAGAGGGGGGGGTGAATTAGTAATAGATCAATCTAATCCTTTTTAACCATATAATCCAAGTGTTATATCAATGAAGCATAATCATCCAATAACTGCATAGTAAATAAGAAATGAACAAATGAACAAGCATACACATACACAGTACACCAATGTTTTACGTGGAAACACAAATCAGGAGAAAACCACATA
>JASDQU010104000.1:254796-273223 GCA_032191745.1 Picea mariana | reverse complement strand
GGGGTGAATCAGTAATAGAGAAATCTAATCCTTTTTAACCATATAATCCAAGTGTTATATAAATGAAGCATTATCATCCAATAACTGCAGAGTAAATAAGCAATGAACAAATGAACAAACATACACATACATAGTACACCAGTGTTTTACATGGAAACCCAAATCGGGAGAAAACCACAAAATGGTTTTTCTTATATGTCTTGAGAATTTCATTCATTGGAAGCACCAACTTCCTTTGTTTTTCAGCTGCAACTGGAAGGAGGCTCCAACCCCCTAGTTTCTCTGGCTACAACTTGAGGGAAGCTCCAACTCCCCAATTCTCTGGCTACAACCAAAAGGAGGCTACAACCCCCTATGTTCTCCGGCTACAACCGGAAGGTGGCTGCAACCACCTGTCCTTGCCCCATCCTGCCACCCTGAAGTAGAAGTAGAATGATGGAACCATTGTCAACATGTCACTGTGAGATATACCACTGTAAACCTATACCAATAAATCTGAACCATGTATCAACCATGCATCAACCTGTACCTCAACCTGTAATCAACATGTACCATAAACAAGTGCATCAACCATGCACCAACCTATACCAAATAACCTGTAATCAACCTGTAACATAAACAAGTGCATCCAACCATGTACCTAGTATGTACCAATCATGTGTCAAATAATCATCAACTATGACTCATCAATATGTACCAACATCATCAGCTATACACCTCATGTATGTGCCAACTCATCAACTACTTGTCTCAACCATGTACTCAACATGTACCTCAACCAAAATCCCTCATCAATTTCATCATCCAAATCTGACTTGTAGATCTGTAATAGACCTGGTGTATATGATCACATTCCTACGAACCTTCCTTAACTTCAACAACAAGTGACTAGCATTTTCATCAAACTTTTCTTTAGTCTCACATGCCTAGTTTTGGATTAGTCAACAACCCTAACTTGAAGTAATCATAACTTTGTACCTGTAATGTATAAAGATCTGAAACTGATACACAATGTTCTTTAGTATGGTTTGTGCAATTCATTCAAGTGTCACTACTTGGAACCTCTCATAAAAGAAGTTATAGAAAAAATGGCATACCTTGCTGAATTCTGGCTTATTCTAGAGAGCGACCTTGTAGAGCGTGCCCCACACAGAATATTTGTTGAATTGATATGAAACTATTACAAAGAATAATATAGATTGTACCCTAACCAACACATTTGGTTTCACTGAATTTGGATCTGTTATGAAGAAGTTATGACTTTTTTACCCAAAACACATGTTTTTGACTAGTTTTAGGACTAGCCACAAACCTTATTTTCCACAGAGTGTAACTCCAAAAATACAATGACCCACAAGATGAATTTTTTATCATAGATAATTGGATAGGTTTTCTCAATGGAGTAGCAATTTCATGGTCTGAATCATTATAGAAAAAATGTTATAGTGAAAATGGTGAGATGACCTGTAAATAACATACCTTAGAAAGCACCATCAAAATAATTTATCCTTCCTTGTATTTCGGCCTTCTTTTCTTCATATTCCCTCAGAATTTCAGCTTAGATATCCTTGGTTACCTCAGACACCTACAGATATTCAATATACTCAAGTGTTATTAAAATGAGAGAGCCTTGCCTCTTATTTATACTCTCCAAGTAGCTTTCTTAAAAACATCTTCTAGGTCACTTGGCCCTACTTTCCTTATTTTAGGGTTAACCCACTTCTAATTTCTCCATTAAATTTATCATTGAAATAATTCATTTTGTATTCACTTTGAATTATAATACACTCATTACTTCACTTTATTATTTACCTTTTAAAATTTCTTAAACCACTTTGACTACTTTGACCTTTTGGGGCTTCTAGATGATATATGAGGGTCCTCCAACTTCGTAAGGCCATAACTCTCAAACCATGAGGAGTTATGTGACATTCCACATACCACCAGAAATAGAATGACATGTAATATCCATATAGAATAGTATTATCTAAATATATGTCATAACTCATACCCTTCTCCATCAAACAAACTTGGGTCCATTACCCAAACCTGGGGTCTCCAACTTCTCATGGCCATAACTCTCTAACCATGAGGAGTTATGTGACGTTCCACATACCAAAAGAAATGGAATGAAAAAAACTATCCATATAGGATAGTTTAACTAACAAATTCATTGTCCTTCATCTCATTATTCCACAATTAATCATGGGTTCTCTTACTCCGCAAAGCGTCTTCCCGTGAGGGATTTCACCATAAGGGGACCACTTTGGAGTTCATCCACCTTTACTTCGTATCAACCATGAAAAGACAATAATGAGTCATATTTACATCTAAAAATATTGGGTCCATTACCCAAACCTTTGTGCTACGGGGATTTATTCAAGGTTTGACATCAATGACAACCAACCTTAATCAACAAATTCATCATCACCAATCCATAAATCGAGTCTGAAGATCACTACCTAGCTGTCTATTTTTTTTGTTATGTTATTTTCTTTGCTAGCACCACATTTTTTTTTTGTAAATAAAAAAGAGGTAATTCCTATTAATGAGTTGTCACTGTAAAAATTGATACATGTCATTGGCCTGGCACCTATTCTGCCAGACTAGTGGAAACCGAAATAAGTGGCCGCTTGTTATTCTTTTGGCCAAAAAAGGGAATCTTCCACTTGCCCTGCCAATTTGATGGAAACCAGAGCAGGTGGCAGATGGTAGTGTTGACATAATTGTCTGTGTAAACAAAGCATACCAATAAACTCTGAAAATGAAAACTAGGCAAGAAATGAACAAAGTACCAGATGAGGTTCACAAGAAAAAAATCTCCATCATTGTGCCAGTGATGCTCAGAGAACTGTGCAAATTTAGACATTAGAGGGGATGTGAGAACCATGGAACCTGGCATCTGGATTGCCACTGTGAAGGATTCCATCATTGGGTTGCGTGCAGATCAGGAAACTCGGCTTGGTTGGTGTGTTTGAAAAGGCATCAAACAACATGTTGATGCGGCTGCTAATGAGGGTGTCTTGATGGAGTTGTTTTTCCATATAACCTCTGATGCCAAAAATAATCTCCATTTTCTCTAGGCTAAAGAGGTTAGGTGGAGTCTGGGTGCAATCCTCAACTGTTTTCAATGGTGGAGCCGTACCGGTGGGGAAATTCTCCTAGATAATGCAAGTGGCGCCATCCATGGTCGTTGTTGTTCCTGTAACAACCCCAATGGTGTTGGGGAGAATGTGGGTATCCAGGACCGTGTGGAGGAATTCCTCTGGGAATTCCTCCTGAACAATGCAAGTGGCACCATCCATGGCTATCTCTTTTCCTGTAACAACAACACTGGTGTTGGGGTGCAAGTAATCATCTGGAACCGTGTAGAGGAGGGATTTCGTGAAACTTAGAAATAAAATGATGAATTACCTTATATTCCTTTAGTTACCTTTATTTAGCCAAAATGGATGAGGAATATATCAAAAAGAGGAAAAATGGGATTAGAATGGGTAGGTTTAAGAGCTTTTTGGACGACAAAATAGAGTACGGACATTACAACTTGGTGATATGTACTTACCGTGATAGATGTTTTGAGGTCGATATGAGAAAATATCCATCGTACCATGTCATAATAGGGCCAAATTGTTGGCCTTGCAGCTATATGGTGAAGGTCGGCTTTCTTGCCAGTTTTATATGCTTCTATATCCACTTCATCATCTTCAAGAAAATCCTCATATCTGAAAACTTTGTAAATTTGCCCCCAATCCAAGCATCCTTTGCATCTTGTGTTATGACTTGTGTTAGAGAAGAAGGAAATGTTAGTGTTGTTGTCGTCATTAAACTCCTTATTCTCTACATCCTCAAATTTCGCCTATTTTCCTTTGGATTTTTTAGTCATTTTATCTGCATAAAACCACAGTTGTAGAGAAAAATCATAAATATTTTGATTAAACTTAAAGAGAATAACTAATTTAGTTAATTCTTAAATATTAGTTCTTACCAAATTTTATTGTAGTTTGTAACGAGAATTCAATATTGCTTTAATGTAAGAAGAACTTCAAATGCACACACAGAAAAATATCGCTTTTCTTTCAAAGGTATAAGCAGGAAAAACAAGGGTTTCATGGAAAAACTAAGTGTAGTAGATGAATGAAACATGAATTATTTCCCTCAATCCCATTAATTTCTCATATTGTGAGTTTAATTCATTTTGGTCATAAAATTTAAATAAGCATGACGAACGAATGTTTTAAATGAAAAACCAATAGGAAAACTCAACAACTGAAATGTATAAAAAAAATTGTCACCAAAATCCGAATGAGTGAGATATAGTAAAAAGAAAGTTTAATGGAAATCCCTGATCCAGATGCCATGTCAAATGGAATGTTGTAAAACACCTCGGATACCATGTAGGATAGTTATGATATGTGGGAAGTAGGCATCTGGTATCCAGATATATCCATATATAGGAATCTAGATGCATAGGATAAGCCAAATGAAGTCAAACAGTCTTATCCATTGATCGCATAGGCGAAGACAGATCCAATTCATTGATTAAGTTAAGTGTAAATCCTCCTTGGGATGTAATTACAGCTAATAAAATTTGGGATCCAAAAAAATTTAAAATCAAACAATGAAACAAAGTTCAGATTCTGGATACCCACTAAAATTGAGGTTTCCATTGGTTGGCGATCATAAAGAATAGCTAAGGAAAACATTTTGAATGGTTTCAGGGTAATAGATTTGGGGTTTCCTCTGCACATCAATCAAACAAAAATGGTTTTTCAATAAAAATATAAATCAAATACAAATAATCCCATACATCAACAAAAACAATCCATTGAAGTCGTTCTTAACCTATTTAAATAACATTTTACCAAACCTCTATATATATATATATATATATATATATATACATATCAACAAAGAAACTTGAAAAATGCATAGATACATTAGAGACCTACAAACAATAGGTTAAACAATAAAATCCAAATTTAATGGGGGGGCCTTTATTTTTTTGAGCACAAAATAAAAGGGAAAGTTGTTATAGGCTCAACACTACCATAAGATATTTATGGATCGATGAAGAGGTATGTCAGGGTGTAACATAACTAGTATAGTTGTTGATGCAAACCTCATTAATGAATAAACTTCACACCCATACACCCTAGGACGTGACCCACCAATTGATCATGGAATCTCTAGAGATGGCATCAATAGTAAAAGAATATCATGTGGGGGATACACAAGTTGAAGGAAGTGTGCCACAGAAGTTGAAATTGGTAAGCTCTACATAGACACCCCCTATTCCTTTTCTAACCCAAATTTCACAAGTTAAGAAATAATTACCCCACAAGTTCACAGTTGATATCCCATATGATGAGGGAGCCTTGTTCTTCAATGGGTGGGACTCCCATTCAATGGAACCTCAAGAAAAAAATGAGGGTCAAGAGACATAGGTTGGGAAGTGTGACGATGGAGGTTATGACTAGGATGAAGGTCGTGACCAAGGGAAAAACACTTTGGAGAGATCAATAAATCATGTTGAACCCATTCTCATTTCCACTGATGGAGACAAAAGGTGCCTAGAGGAAAACAAGTAACAAGATAGAGATCCAACTGGTGGGTTTAACCAACAAGAAGAGGCGGAGGAGGAAAATAAAGAAGAAAATGATGAAGAGATGGAGGACATAACCAAATAGCAAGGGTATATTTCCAAATCAAACATCCTGATTCCATCCTAGCATTTGGACAATCCACCTAGGATTCTAGTTGTTATGTTGGATCAAGCAATGGCCCTACAAATGATTGTGTAGCTTGCAAGAGACTAAGAATATTAATTTTCTTTAATGTAAGCTTACCAAAAGAGTTGGATCCTCGGGTTCTAATGGCTCGTCACGCTTCTCCTAGAATCAATTAGTTGGGTGGCTGACCAACATTTGGAAACAATCGATCGTGTGGTCGACCAACATTTGGAAAAAATCGATCGAACAATTGACCGTATATCTACATCAATTGATCGAGTAGTCGAAAATCCTATCGATCGAATAGTTGACTAGTAGTTGAAGATGATCGGTTGGTGGATCAATCATCCGAGCAATCAACTATAAGTTGGACGTGTGCACGGTTAAGTCGAGCATCCTTATCGATTCGACTAAACAATGTAGATTTCATGGAGTCAACCCAATCCACAACATGGCATCAAAGTGATTGGTTTTCACCTCACCTATTGTCCAAAAATCATGTTGATTTAGATCTGTAGTGTGATTGAATCTAGGCTGATGATTTTTTTACTATAACCTGTGGAAAAATATTAGATATGTCTAGATATCGAAGATGGATTCGAATATCGATTCTATATTTTTTAATGGATCAAATTATGTTGTATGGGCACCATACATGGAAACCCTACTGAAGATTAAATGTTTTTCAAAATATACGAAGATTGTGATTCCAAATCCAATAGATGATC
Source organism: Picea mariana (assembly GCA_032191745.1). Taxonomy (NCBI): domain Eukaryota; kingdom Viridiplantae; phylum Streptophyta; class Pinopsida; order Pinales; family Pinaceae; genus Picea; species Picea mariana. The sequence goes on along the minus strand of JASDQU010104000.1, from coordinate 266,766 downwards.
AAGAAAAAATCATTGTTGATGGGAAGAAGGAAGAGGCTATAGGGATCATCATGACCTATATTGATCCGAGATCTTTTCGTCAAGTGACTTATTAAATAATTGTATAAAATGAGCATAAACAAAAGTACACCATAAAGAATGAAAATCTCAAAAGGAAAGAGAGATAATCATGCAATATGAACATAAAGGACTTGATAACAGAGTTTGTCCCTGGTGGACTACGTCTCCAAGTCCTGCTCTCAAAGGGGTAGGTCTTTTTATTAACTCCACAAAAGAATTGAGAAAAATACATAAGTATACCTCATTCTGGAGTTAATCTGTAGAATCTTTGCTCAGATCAGAAAACTGACACCACCACTACGTTCGTGGCATCGTTTTACCTAAAAATGGTTGTCTCCATGCCTCGATCTGAGTCAGACACTTTTTGGCCCAAGAGGCACCCTTGCCTCGATTTGCGTGCCACTGCTCTTGCAATAAATGATGGAGAAATCTAGAAAAGCATGCCCCAGTCCATAAAAAGTCCGTATGGGCACACTCAGACTCCTCTCTCCTGCTCTTGTCCCGAACTCTGATGGAGATACCCCCTTTTATACAAAAGCCTGGGCAGTTAAGCATTAAAGGATCTGTTGGCATGCTAGTGGTGGATGCTATATTAAGGATTTAGTTGTTGGGGAGGTTCCAGGGTCAAACCCCATAGAATTCTGGTTCTTTTGGTAATTCATTAACGGTTTTGGCAGATCTGCTAAAATGGCGTAGATGCTGCTATATTTGGTGGAGCAGTTACCACATCTGGAGGAGCGCTACTATAATGGCGGCTGGCAGAATATGCTATATTTGGTGGTGGATAGTTGGTGGAGGTTAGGTGGAAGGTTCCATTCGTTGGAGTGTGGTTGTGTGGGTTACATAGAACCAAGGGTTGGGCCGAAGGCCTAGCCCTTTTCTCCCCCACATGAAACATTTGTTAAACTTAAATATAATATGCCCCATTTTACAAATAAGAACTATGTAATGGAGAGTTAGCTGGCGCGGAGGTGTGGGGCCTTTGGGATAATGAAGGTCATGATTTCAACTCCTATGTAGTCATATAACGTTTACACACACCAACCATTGGAGGGGTGTCATGTGGCAACCCATGACTGGGCCACGTGGTGCCATATAATTCGTCCACAAAATTGACACTTGTCATCACTCAATTCGTCGACGTGTCTAATTTTCCAAGTCATTCCATGCCAAATCATCTATACGGACATGCCATGTTTCACCCTTGCAATGGTTCCACGTGTCACCTTGACTTTTTGACTTTTGACCAAGTTTGACTTGAACTTTGACTGCTTATAACTTTTGATATGTAGCTTCGTTTGACGAGCCGTTTGCATTGTTAGAAATCTTGCGACGCACTATTCATGATCATGCCATTTCCAATGAGTTTTGGGAACTTTGAATTTTTTCCCTTTTGTTGTCTATTGAAGCCATTCTGAGCATCTTGAGTTGCCTCTACACATTCTGAGTTTTTCTTATCCTTCTCTGGATCCTTTTTGGATCACACCTTCCCACTGAGATATTTTTGGACCATCAAAATATTTCATTAATCAACTGGTAAGTGAGGTAAGAGTCCCCTCACTTTGTCCTTCTTGATCCACTTTGCCTTGCTTGGATGTGTGCCCTTTAAGCCTAATTGAAGATAATCAACATCACCCCTGCATGAAGTCCTCTTCCTTCTATCCAAGATGATATCTTCCTATAACTCATCCAAGTACTCAGGTGAAAATTCATCAACTGAAGGTATTGAAACTTCCTCATCCTGATCCATGATCATGGGAGGCTCAAAAAGTTTCAAGTTCTCTACGTTCACAACTAAATAAATCTTCATATCTGGTGGAAGATCTAAATGAAAATAATTAGTGTCGCTTTTCTCCAAAATAGTGAAGGGTCCATATCGGATGGGCTTGAGTTTCTTTCCTTCACCCTTCAATCGTTCCTTGTTGATGTGAAGCCATACTTGGTCTCCAACCTGGAACTGATGATCAACCCTATGCTTGTGATGACGAGATTTATACTATGCTTGACTCTTCTCCAATTGTTCCCTTACTGCCTGGTGTATCTGTTGGATCCTCTGAATGAACTTGCGGGATCTATCCTATGTTCGTTCTTCATTCACATCGACATCTCTCCCATACATCAAGTCCAAAGGAACCTTTGGTAGGTACCCAAAACACGTCTCAAAATGTGAACTTTGAGTGCACGAATATAAATCTCGGTTATAAGCATGATGTACATAGGGTATATGTTCATCCCATAACTTAGGATGCTTGCTACAATAGCCTCGAAGAAAAAGTACCACTATTCTTTTTACCACCTCTGTTTGTCAGTCGGTTTTGGATGAAAAGTAGTGCTCCTCTTCAATTTGGTGTCCATCATTCTCCACAAGCTAGTCCAAAAATCCCCAAGGAATCGAGTATCTCGATCTGAGACAATGGACATGGGTAACCCAAAGTGAACCCAAACATGCTGAAAAAAGAGATTAACAGTCTTCTTAATAGTGATCTACTTTTTACATGTCATCAAGATACACATCTTCTTGAACCTATCCACTATGACATACAAATAATCATGACCCCTTTTTGTCATTGGTAAACCCCCTACAAAATCCATGGAAATGATTTCCCATGGATGGGATGGAACAGGAAGTGCTGAGTATAGCTCCAATTTTCTATTAATGGGCTTACAAGTATAACACATCACACACCCCTTTACATATTTAGGTACAATTTCTTTCATTTGAGGTCAATAACAAAACCTTTGCAAATAATCCATAGTTTTTCCTACCCCAAAATGCCCAGACACAAGAGAAGTGTGAGCTTCTCGTATTACATGGACTCATTCACTTGTAGGAATACATAGCTTCCCAAGATGATAGAGTAACTTTCCCTGCAGACAATAGTTCTCTACCCGTGCACCATGGGTTAGCTTCTCATATACTTCTTTAAAATCGTCATCGATGGCATATTGTTCTACATAGTTATCATGAGATAAAGAAGTATTCTTCAAAATAATAGAAGCAACAATAGGAGGTCTAGAAAGCATATTGGCTACCTTGTTACTTATACCCTTCTTGTACTTGACTACCAAATGAAATTGTTGTAGAAAACCCATCCATCTGTAGTGTCGATATTGTTTCAATTTGATCTCTGCTTGAAGATATTGTAAGGGCTGGTGATTTGTATGTATAATTGTTTCCTTCCCTAACAATTCGTGCTTCCATTTCTTTACACTTTGAACTAATGCATACAACTCTTTATCATATGTAGGATAGTTAACAACAACTTGGTTAAAAGTTTCAGAGTGGTAACAGATAGGCTTATGATATTGCATCAATATTGCACCAATGGTGCATCTGCTGGAATCTGTCTTGATCTCGAACAGTTGTTGAACATTCAACAATGCTAATACTGGTGCGATATTGATCTTCTCCTTCAAAATGTTGAAAGGTTTTTGTTGTTTTCCTTCCCACTGAAAAGTGTTCTTCACACTAGTTAAGGCATGCAAAGGAGATGCTATAAAGGAGAAGTTGGGAATGAATCTCCTCCAATACTGGACTGCACCCAAGAAGCTCTGGATCTCGGTTACACTCGTTGGCTCAGACCAATTGACAATTACATCAATTTTGGAAGGATCAATCTTCAATTTTCCTCCTCCTACGATATGACCTAAGTATACAAGTGTAGTCTTGCCAAATTCACATTTAGACATTTTCACATACAACTTTTCCCTTTTCAAAGTATCCAATACTTTCTTTACATGCCTTACATGTTCATCTCAAGTCCCGCTAAAAACAAGATTGTCGTCTAAATATACAATCGCAAAGTCAAAGTCATCCAGGAAAGGCCTGAACACATCATTCATCACACACATGAAAGTTGTCGGAGCATTACAAAGCCCAAACAACATAAATAACCACTCAAACAATCCTTGTTTGGTTTTAAAGACAATCTTCCATGCATCCTGTTCTGCAACCTTGATTTGATGATATCCACTGCGCAAATCCAACTTAGTGAAATAAACAACATTCTTCAATTGATCAAGTAAATCATCTATGCAAGGAAGAGCGTATCGATTTTTCACCGTGATTTTATTTAAAGCCCGGTAATTGACACACATTCTCCATGTGACATCTTTCTTTGGCACCATCATGATCGAAGAACCACAAGGAGATGAACTTGTTAGAAAAACAGGACCGTGGAGTAAAAAAATAAAACAAATGTGGAAACAAAACACATAAGATACACAATACAATAGAGACATAGATTTACGTGGTTCACCCAGTGTGGGCTACGTCCACCAGGGAAATTTCCAGGTCCTTCTCTTTATTATTATCCAGCATATGAAGGGATACAACCTACAACAAACCTGATGTAACTTCCTCTTCTATCTCTCACAATCTCTCCTCTCATAATACAATATTCACCATGATGCATAGCCACAATTCATTTCCCTCATAATAGAGGGTTTCCTTATAGGGAAAAAAACCCTAACATAATTTCTAACGTTAGATGACCTTATAATGAACATTCCAGATTTGCAATGAAATTACAATATACTTTTACGAGGCAATTTTTCCTTCAAGGGCTTCGCTCCTGAACCCCTACGGGGGCCCGCTTTCCCTCGGACCCCGAAGAGGGGGTAACCCCCCTCTGCACTCCCCTGTGTGGAAGAGTGTACATTCTTTTGGGGTGTAAAGTCTTCATGGGGTATAAACACGGCTGAAAAACAAATACCTCTGAATCTGGAAGATAATCAGGCTCCACAATCAATAGAACTAGGCCTGATGACCCCTTGATCCAATTAGCCCTGTACCTGCTTCTTGATCTTTGTCATATCCAAAACTGACATCATGTAAATGCCCACATTAGGCAAAGGAGAATCCTTCTGAAGATGTATCTCATGTTGGATTTCCCTCTTAGGAGGTAACCCATCCTGTTCCTGAAAAATATCATCATACTTAGAGACAATATCAATTAATTATTGTTTATGAGATGGATCACATCCTTGGAAAGCATCGGATGTCTCGACATATTTATATTTGACGACCATGAGTACATATCTCTTATTAGTGGTTATGAGTCTTTTCATTTGCCCTGCACTAACAAGTGTTGTATTTACCCTCATGCTGTGAACTCTAACAATATATTTTTCTCCCCCTTTAGTAAGGTGGTATTTGTTCTCATGATGAAAGAAGATTGATTTTCTATCATAAAGATACAAACTTCCTAACACTATGCCACATATATCAAGTGGTACAACATACAAATCCACTTCATCAATCAAATTGGAAGCAATAACAAATCTGACCCTACATTGTTTGGTGACATTAAGTTTTTCTTTATCACATACCCAACCAAGAGGATAAGGATTTGGATTTGGTTTCATTACAAGACCCATCTTCTTGACAAGTGCTTCAGATATTAGGTTTACTTGGGAACCTAGATCAAATAATGTATCCATATTAGTATGTTTAGATACAACTCGTATATGAAATAACTCATTCCTCTTTCGTTCATCAATATGAGATTTATCATTGGAACTTGAACTAGCATGAAGAGAATATTTACCTTGTACTCTAGCCACTGTGATCTTTCCCTCATCTCTTTTTTCGTAACCAAGATATTGTTGCACTGTAGCAACAATCTTTGTCTTCCCCTTTCCATCGAACTGTTTCAGTTTCTTTTCTGGATGTAGTTTCCAACAATGTTCTTCATCGTGACCGCTCCTCTTGCAATGAGTGCAAGGTGGTTTTCCTCCTTGTCTTGTTACTGTAGTGGTCTTCTTGTCCTTTCTTTTGAACTTCTTGAAAGTATTTTGTGGTAAATTGGAAGGTTTCTTCATGGGATCTTCTTGAACATGTTTCCCCCTGTTCTCAAGGTGAGTGGCTTGCACACAAACTTTGTCAAGACTAGTGGGGTTAAACAAGAGTAAATTATGACGAATATAACTGTGAAGTGCACCAATATACTTCATTAAAGTTTCATAAGAATCCAAAGGAATATTCAATGCTAGATATTTCTTCCTAAATTCTTCTGTGAAACTTTGTACAGTCTGACCTTTGCTTTGCCTCAAAGTTTTCCATTCCATCATTGCTTTATATAAATACCCTAATGGATAGAACTGCTTCCTTATCTTTGACTTAAAGTCTGACCATGAGGAAAGAAGATTACCACACTTACTTATGTATTGTAGCTTTCTCTCCCACCATGTGAGAGTGGTTCCTTCCAACCGAAGAGAAGCCAGTTGCACTTTAACTTCCTCTTCATCAATATGTTGAACACAGAAATATACTTCAACTTGTCGGATCCATTCATCTAGTTTTTCTGGATTAGCATCTCCATTAAACATAGGTAAAGAAAACTTTACATCAAGCTTTAATAATGGTTTCTTAAAAGAGGATTTATGGTTAGAATGTTGAGAGTGATGAGAATTCTCAGAGGAAGAAGAACTATAACTTGAAGGTGAAGATGGAGGCTCGGGAGGGTCTCCTCCAACCCCTTGGTTTACCGAAGCATCATCATTTGCATGTGCTTCCTTTTTATTCCATTTATTCTTCATCCTCTTCTCGTAATCTCCATAAATTCGTTCGACCATTTCTGACATGCGATAACAGACCATGTGAAAGTTGTTCTCATGTTCATCAGGTTTGTCCTCTTCTTCCATCGGGATTCACGGCCAACTTCGGGATTGAAAGTCTTAAGAGTTCCTTCACCCTCTTTATTCTTGGTCCTAGTAAGCATTCATACTCAACAATTCAATTCAAAGACAAATGCTCTGATACCAACATGATCCGGGATCGTTTCGTCAGGTGACTTATTAAAGAATTCTATAAAATGAGCATAAACAAAAGTACACCATAAAGAAGGAAAATATCAAAAGGAAAGAGACATAATCATGCAATATGAACACACAGAACTTGATAACAGAGTTCGTCCCTGGTGGACTACATCTCCGGGTATTGCTCTCAAATGGGTAGGTCTTTTTATTAACTCCACAAAAGAATTGGGAAAAATACATAAGTATACCTCATTTTGGAGTTAAGCTACAAACAATTTTCTCATATCATAAAACTAACACCACCATTGCATTTGTGGCATTGTTTTACCTAAAAATGATTGTCTCCACACCTCGATCTGAGTCAGACACTTTTTGGCCCAAGAAGCACCCTTTCCTTGGTTTGCATGCCACTGCTCCTGTAATAAATGATGGAGAAATATCGAAAAGCATTCCCTAGTCCGTACAAAGTTAGTACGTCCGTGCTCAGACTCCTCTCTCGTGCTCTTGTCCCGAATTCCGACGGAGAGACCCCCTTTTATACAAAAACCTGGGTAGTTAAGCATTAAAGGATCTGTTGGCTCGCTAGTAGTGGATGTTATATTAAGGTTTAGTTTGTTGGGGAGGTTTCGAGGTCAAACCCCATAGATTCTCGGTTCTTTTGGTAATTCATTAACAGTTTTGGAGAATCTGCTAAAATGGAGAAGTTGCTACTATATTTGATGGAGCAGTTACCACATCTGGCAGAGCGCTATTATAATGGCGGCTGGCGGAATATGCTATATTTGGTGGAGGACAGTTGGTGGAGGTTAGGCGAAATGTTCCATTCATTTGAGTGTGGTCGCATGGGTTACATAGAACCAAGGGTTGGGCCAAAGGCCTAGCCCTTTTCTCCCCCACTTGAAACATTTGTTAAACCTAAATATAATCAGCCCCATTTTACAAATAAGAACTATGTAATGGAGGGTTGGATAGCGCGGAGGTGTGGGGCATTTGGGCTAATGGGGGTCATGAGTTCGACTCCTATGGAGTCATATAAATTTTAACACACCAACCATTGGAGGGGTGCCACGTCGCACCAGATAATCCGTCCACGAAACTGACACTTGTCATCACTCAATTCATCCGTGTGTCTACCTTGCCATGTCATCCCATGCTAACTCAGTAGTACAGACATGCCATGTGTCACCCTTACAGTGGTGCCATGTGTCACCTTCACTTTTTTTACTTTTGACCAAGTTTGACTTGAACTTTGATCGCTTATAAATTTTGATCTGTAACTTCGTTTGATGAGTCATTTTCACCGTTAGAAAGATTGTGACACGCTCTTCGCGATCATGAAATTTCCACTAAGTTTTGGGAACTTTGAATTTTTTCCCTTTTGTTGTCTGTTGAGGCCATTCTGACTGTCCTGAGTTGTCTCTGCGCATTCTGAGTTTTTCTTAGCCTTCTCTTGATCCTTTTTGGATCATATATCTTGTGAGATATTTGTTTTCACATTAGTGGAATCGATTGCCTTCATCAATTCTGGAAGAAGATGAAGTCTCTATTCAATAGATTCAATTAAATCCATGCCATGCAATTAGAGAAAGAATTGATCAATCTTGATCCTGATTCTTTCAACAAAGTAGAGGACTATTTGGTGTGTGTGAAGGAACTGCAGTTGAAATTAGGTGAATGTGGAAAGAATTATCTAAAGAATATGAACAAATCATCGAGTTGGCCCTGATGAATTTGAGAACACCATTTGACGTGTTCATTTCGCCTTTCTACACCAACTGGCAGTTGTTGACGTCAAGGGACTAGAGAGTCCCCAACATCCTCTATATCCTCTAACATACAGTACAAGTGTGAGTCCTTCACCTTGTATTTTACTTTTTAACAATATTTGATTTTTATGCGATTTTATAATTTTATAACTTCTATATGGAGTTTTATACATTTAAAATAACAAAATTAAATCTACTAAAGAAAATGCAAATAATAAAGTTAAAAATAAAAAAAATGAAGAGGCATTTGTTTTGTCTTTGTTTAGAAAAAAGTGATTAAAGAAAAACTTAACAAAAGTTAGAAAAAGTTAATTCCTAAGTGATTAATTAAAAGAATAATTTAATAAACAAAAAAACTTGATTAATAACTACCAAAAAATAATTATAAAACATTAATTAAAAAGTAGTGTAAAGGATTGGTAATTTAACATTTTTTGTTTAGTTAAAACAAGATGAATTACAAAATAAACTAAACAAAAGATAAAGAAAGATACAAAAACTATATCAAAACTAAAATGACAAGAGATGAGCTTATGTACATCATGTTACAAAGTCATAGTTCATTATTTCTTTTGAATATATATATATATATATATATATATATATATATATATATATATTATTTTGAATTTAAAGTGTTCAAATTAATATAGATGGAGAAAGTTAAAATTTGACAGAAAACAAATAAGAAATAAATTCAAAACGTAAGGATTTTGATCTCAGGTTAAAATTTCTCCTCATACAATTCATGAAATTCTGGAATTATAAATCTCATACTTGGGCTAGGTATATGGTCTTTAGCCACTCTATAACCAGGTTACAATAGAAAGACTAAACGCGAAAAGAAAGAAGAAATCTTAGCCAAAATGGGATGGAGCGATGGCGGTGATAACACAAGGCGAGGACATGTACATTAGAAATTGATTAGCACTGAAATCAAATTAGGCTTAAATACAACAAACTGACAATAAATCATTTCACCTTATATAAAACCATCAAAGCTTATCCTTGCTTCGTCTATTCGTTGCTTCGCAAGACTCCTTGCTACCAACAATCCCAACAATCCCTGCTAAAAGAAAGGATGGATGACAAATTGAAAATAAAAACCTCACTGCTCCAAGCATACCTCTGTCATAATTTTCTCCTAAAAATCTCTCTCCTAAAATTTTCCCCTCTCTGTTTGATGGGTGTTGCTTCTTTTATCTCATTTGATGTATTGTTCCTTTAGTTAAGTAGTTGATAAAACAAACTTGAACGGTCTAGGAACCATCTTAACATATTTTTAAACAAAAAAAAAAAAAAAAAWTTATTATACATGTATCATTTGTTTGTGCTTTCTTCATTTGGATACATGTTTATAATTCTTATATTCCATTGGATGTTTTGTATATAGAATGATACAAGTACAATTAAACTCCAATGCTAATAATCACAATTTCACCATGAATATTGCATATATTTTTTATACTKGCTAAGATAAAGACCAATAACATTGTCCCGCTTCATGCAACCATTCATAGTTCTATTCGATATCCAAAAACATCTTATGTCTCTCTTTAACTTCTCCTTAATCCATGATATTAAGAGAAATCTTTTGGTGATAATTAGAAACACAAGTTCCCACAGGATTTTGGACGCACTCACAATAATTTATACCAAACGATCGTTGAGCTGCTCAGGAATGAAGGAAAAATAGGCCATTTAAAAATCCAACATCTATCATGTACAACAATACTTTGACAAAATAACTCCCAAACAAAAAACATTAATCATATAGACGTGCCAACAACAACATGAATCCTATAGATAATAAAATCGCCCCTTTGTGTCAGAGGAACAATAAGTAATTTACCTAATAATCCATAATCTTCCACCATCGAAGACGCTCTATCGACAAGGCACTACAAATTTTAAACCATTCAACAATGGCTACCAGGATGCCACGCTTAGTGATGTCGTGTTGTATGCCTATACTGTCACTTAGCTTCCAACTTGATCGTGCGCCCTTCAAATATTTCAGAGGTAGCTTCGATGATTTTGTCACTGTATTTATTTTTGTTTGTGTAAGAGAGATTAGTTGTTGTTGTGAATTTTCCTCCATTAGAATATCATCATTTGGGGATTCCACATCTAAAATCAAGTCAAGAGCATGATCATAGTAAGGGACTTGACCACTAAGTCCACTAAGATTGAAGCTATATTGAATGTACTCATCATCAACTTCACAAATGAACTCCTTGCCTCTTAAACTATAGTACCATGACATCCAGGATGTGTCTTCTCCATCAGAACCATTGACATCTGATTCTTCAGTATCTGTCTCTGAATCCTCTTCATCATTAGGATATTTTGTCTTCTCAAATGCATTGTTTCGTGGCTCCCTTGCATCCCATGAGTCTCCAATGTTGGTGTTCCTACTAGTAGATGTTGATGGGAATGATGATGGATATTTATCCTTTCCATTGCCTCTGGAAGCTGATAGAGATTATTTTTCAAGGTGCTTATCTAGCGCATCATTGATCTGCTTCCTATAAAAGGAATCATGCAAAGTTCTCAGCTCAGATTTTGAAACACCTATTCTACCGTCAGTTCATTTACTCTGATTCCTGTACATGTCCTCCTGACTTATGTTGCAGATCAGCTATGGTTTGTTGAACTAATCATGTGCTAGCAACAACTTCCTCAAAGATCATAAGCATGTGTACTTAAGATCATGCCTGTCACTTAAGCCAACATAATTTCCCATTCTTAAATGGCATTAAATAGCTAGGGAAAGACTGATTATATCGTGATTATGGCCCATAATTATACTGCTTTATTCAAGTGCCCTCATCAAAATAACTGAATTGTTACAAAAGCCTGAGCAGGTGTCGAAAACAATGACATGGAGGAAATAAATGAAGCGCAACACAGATGGAAAGCTAAATGGAGTGGTTTTGTAGGTTCTCGCTCCCTTGCATATTCGATCCAGAGTTAATTCAAAGTAATATAAGTTGATAATTATAGCTCTGTGTAATAGTGGAGAGATGGTGCTTCTTATAATTAGAATAGAAGTGATCCTCATCATTATTTAAAAGAGATTAAACTCTATTCCAACATCCCAAATCATTTTAACATATGAAGCTTTGATTTAAACTCTTCTTCATCTTGGATAATATGGGGATCCACATGGAATTATTATTTTAATAGAAGCTTATGATATGACATGGGATTAAACCAAAGTCATAACTTAAAGGACACATGATATAAACTTTATGTTGAATTAAGTCACGAGACACACATGGAAAGTGAGGTAAAATAAGACACGGTCTTATAATAAATACTTGTTTTTGGCTTGGAATAATATTAAATACATAAGTCAAAAGGTAACTTCGTATTACCTTTA
>JASDQU010104000.1:233601-244782 GCA_032191745.1 Picea mariana | reverse complement strand
ACAGGGGGAGACATACTAATAGGGGGAGTTATCCATTTTTCCATGATATCAAAGGGAGAGAAAGAGAAATATCATAAGAGAAATATTCAAGCACATGAAGTCAGAAGAGCATTGTTCAGAAAAGGTATACCTTCAAGGGGACTCACTATTTGTTATTGATATTAAACAAAAAGAGAAACTTGGAGAGAAACATGAGAAGAGAAACACATGAAGAGAAAGAAAAGAACCATGAAGACAGTAGGAGCAACCCCAAAGGGAGATACCCTTTTCCATTGATGTCAAAGGGGGAGAGAGAGAAACATTGATGAGGAGCAATGGTCACAGGGGGAGCATGTATATTGGAGTATGAGTGTTGACATCAATGTTGGTGTTTCCATTAATACCAAAGGGGGATATTGTTGGACAGTTGGTTGTCATTGATGTCAACCCTCAGAGCATTCGAGATACCCCAGAGTTGTGATTGATATTGATGGCGATTTAGTTGTCATTGATGTCAACAAGAGTGGTTGATGTTAGCAGATGTGTTGGGTGCATTTGATGAAGTCTACACGAATACTATAAGGTGTGGTCATGAGACTTGAAGTTGTTTGATGAATAGGGACATGAATGATAGTGCAAATGAAACTAATATACTCATCGATGGATAGTCAACATCATGTCATTTTTGGTGATAGGTGGTACGTCACGTAGTTCCTCACGGTTGAGGAGTTATGGCCTTGTGAATTTATAAGCCCCGAAGAATGGTCAAGAAGCCCCTAGTTGGTTACAAGTATTTAATGAAAGGGTAAAGTGGTTGTAACAAGAAAGTCAAGAAGCCCCTAAGATCAATGAAAGAGGTTACCCAACAAAAGTATAAATACACCTCAAGGAGTCATTCACAAGTATATTCACTCACTTATTCTATTGAACATCTTCTAGTGAACTAGTGATCTATTTGGCAAGTTTGCGACGACAAAATCTGAAGTAGCGACAAGTGAGAAGTGCAAGAGTTTTGAAATTACATAGGAGAGGTAAGGTTTTCTGTAAAACCCCTAATTGGATGATCCCCGCGGGTCAGAAATCTAGTTTCCCTCAAGGCATCCCCGTGGGTTTCATAGTACTTGTCACGCGAGACCCCACGAGATAGGAGTTCTTAGTCCCGTGAGGCTAAGACAAATTTTGGGATTATGTTGGTGCCAGGCTGCTCAGGACTGAGGAAATATTACACATTAGTATTATAGAGTTTCAACTCAGCTACAGGATCAGAGGTAAGTTTTAAAAGTTATGCTTATGTTGTTATGGCACATGCATAGTGGTGATGATACATGATTTGGTACACCTTGGTGATGACATGATACCTTGTTAGAAGTAGACTCTTGGCTACTTGATATCTGGTTTGGTATATGTCATGGTTATGGTTTATTATTAGAGACACATATTTGAGATGTTAATACATGGTTGAAGTTCACACTTGGTATATGGTAGCACATGTATGAGATACACCTCTTGGTGATGTTGGTACTTTATTGAGGTACATGACACATGGTTTGAGGTACATCTTGTTGATATGTTGATGATGTGATGGTCATGTATTTGGTATCTTGATGAGGCATATGGTATATGTATGAGGCACATCCTTGGTGCATGGTGTGAGGCATATTCTTGGTACATGTCTTGGTGACATTGGTACATGTTGATGTACACCTTAGTGATGTTATGGTACATTTATTAGTAGCACATCTTGGCTATATTGGTATCTTGGTAATATTGGTATCTTGGTATTATGTATATCTTGGTTACACTTGAGACACTTCATTGATGATATCCTATGATATGGTACATGGTTGATGTACTTTGTTGATGTATTTGGTGTGGTATATGGTTGATGGTATGGTACAGGTTTGATGCATGATATGGTACATGGTTGATGCACGATGTGGTATAGGTGTTGGTGCATTATTGGTGCATTGTTGATGCATGTTTTGGCACAGGTTTTGGTGCATGGTTGATGCATGATTTGGTATAGGTGTTGGTTCACTGTTGAGGCGCGATTTGGTACAAGTTTTGGTGCATGGTTGATGCACAGTTTGGTATAGGTTTTGGTGCATGGTTGATGCACAGTTTGGTACAGGTTTTGGTGCATAGTTGATGCACAGTTTGGTACAAATGTTGGTGCATTGTTGATGCATGAATTGGTACGGGTTTTGATGCATGGTTGATGCATGGGTTGGTACAGTTGTTGATGCATGATTGTTTCATGGTTGATACAGGTTGATGTACATGATTTGGAGATGGTATCCATGTGAGAGGATCTGGTTTGTTGATGTTGAGTATTAGCAATGGTGACAGGTTGATGATGGTATGTCAGTGATATTGATAGGTTGGATACAGTGATAGGTTGATAGGTTGTAGGTCGATGTGACAGTGACAGTGATAGTGGCAGTGATTGTGGTAGTGATAGTTTGGTATACACTTATATTTCAGGGCGACATGATGGGAAAATGAAAGGGGGTTGTAGCCTCCTTCCAGTTGGTGTAGGAGAACACATGGAGTTGGAGTTTCCTTCAAGTTGGAGCTTGAAAATCAAGGGGTTGTAGCCTCCTTCTGGTTGGAGCCATATAATTCAAGGAATTGTATCTTCCTTCAGGTTGGAGCCTATAAATAGTGGGTCGTAGCCTCCTTCTAATTGTAGCTAGAGAATTGGGAAGTTGGTGTTTCCAATTAATGTATTCTTGACAATATATAAGAAAACATTATGTGGTTTTCTCTCATTTGAGTTTCCACATAAATCCTGTTGTACTGTGTATTTGATGTGATGTTGCTTATGTTTATATGCTCATGATATATTGAATGCAATCATCGATGATACATTGATGATATAATGCTGATAAGATTGAAGTTTATATATTGTGGTTAAAAGTGGTAAAAGTGCTCATATTGATTCACCCCCCTTCTCAGTATTCCAACATTTTCTCCATTTTTATTTTTATTTTTATTTCTTTTATACTTAAAAAAACAATAAGTTTTGTTTTCTCTTTCCTCATTTTCATTTACTCTATATATCCACCAACTTAGTTGTTTGAGAAGCATTCTTGAGGATTATTCATATTGTTGGAGGAAGTATGATCCAAATTATATTGAGGAGATGAAGGCAAAGATATAACAAGGAAACACATAGAGATATTGCAAGAGGCACAATAATACACTTAAAATCATATTCTATTTATGGTTGTTTGGAATACAAAAGACTGTAAAATGCAAAGCACGCAAGCTATCTAGAATGGTGGTATTTTATCCCTTAAGAGAGAGATGTGTCAGAAATAAGTTGATTACAAAGAGGCTGAAAATCCTTTTAACATAAAATCATCAATGGGAAAACCCTAACCCAGAAGATGAAATGTCAAAAGGTTTGTGTGCCCCGTTGTGGTTAGTTGATACATCAACTTCTCGGGGGCGTAACGTTTTCATACAATATTTGTTTAGGGTGTTCTATAGCCCATTGGAAAAGTATATCCGAGAAGTACACATTTTGAATATCCCAAGATTTGTATTTATCTGCATGTGATGCATTGTCATGTCAAAATAAAATGTCGTTTAGGGCCTCAAAACGGCCTCAAAAGTTTGGGACCTGCAAAGTAGTAGAAAAATTACCAAGATTTGGAACCATTTTGAATTAGTGGAACATGTGGGTGGCCACCAGTATTCACCTGGATTGGTCCTCCCCCCTTAGGAATCAATGATCCCCATTGCATCAAGTTCCTCCATCAGATGGGGAAACTTTTGTTGAATCTTACTCTTGATGAGCCACTTGCCCTAGTGAAGAATTTGTCCTGCTTTAACGACCTGATAGAGTTGGATGTGTTGTTGGTGGGTGCCCCTCATCTTGGTGTTCATGATCCTATCAATTTCCGCATATTCAATGGAGTCAAGATTTAGTTTTGTAGGGGCAAAGTGCTTGGTCACATCTGAAGTGTCCAGGAGAGGTGGAAAATATGGTCAAAGCAATTCCACATTCAATACGGGGTGCAAGCCAAGGAAAATGGGAATACTTAACTTAAAGGCATTCTCACCCATAACCTTGGTGATGGTGTAAGGCTCATATTAGAGTGGGAAGAGCTTCTGATGGGGTCTTATGAGGCGATCCTTTTGCAAATGAAACCATATATTATCTCCCACCTGAAACTTGTGTGGTACTCAAAGTTGATTGTGGCGTTGCTTATACTTAGCGTTGGATTTCTTCAAAATATCATGAACTTGTTGTTGGATGTGTTGGATTCGTTTAACAAATTTGACTGTTCAAATAGCCTCAGTGATTCGGAATCTTTTCGTGAGGTGACTTATTAAAGAATTGTATTAAATGAGCATAAACAAAAGTACACCATAAAGAAGGAAAAGCTCAAAAGGAAAGAGGCATAATCATGCAATATGAACACAAAGAACTTGATAATGGAGTTCATCCCTACGTCTTCGAGTCCTGCTCTCAAATGGGTAGGTCTTTTTATTAACTCCACAAAAGAATTAGGCAAAATACATCAGTATACCTCATTCTGGAGTTAAGATACAAAATATTTTCTCAGATCACAAAACTAACACCACCACTGCGTTCGTGGCGTCGTTTTACCTAAAAATGACTATCTCTATGCCTCGATCCAAGTCTGACACTTTCAGGCCCAAAAGACACCCCTACCTCGGTTTTTGTGCCACTGCTCCTGCAATAAATGACTGGACTACCTCGAAATGTGTGCCAAGTCTATCTCAAAAACTGTGCCTAATCCATACCGTACGAATGCGCTTGGTCTGCCTCCTCTCTGTTCTGTTCTGAATGCACTGGTGAGCACCCCTTTTTATACAAAGCATAGGCGCTTATGCAAGAAGTGAAGTCGTTGGTGGAGTGGTTAGCGGAGGCTAAGTTAGGGAGTTGGTTGGCGGAGGTTTTGGGGTTGAATCCCACAGCCTCCTTTTAATACACATGGTTCAACAAATTTTGGTGGGCTTTGCCAAATATGGCGGAGTGGCTACCAAATATGGTGGACAGTTAAGCGGACTGTTATATTTAGTGGCAGTTGGAATATGCCCCTAAAATGGTGGAACCGATGCCATATTTGGCGGGGTTTTTTAATATATATATATATATTTATATATATTAAATTCAGTCACGGGGTGTCATTGTGCATTTGCACGTTGCCACATGGCATCCCATGACTAGGCCACGTGGGAGCCAATCATTGGCCCACATCACCTCACTTTCATAGTCAGCCTGCCACGTCAACTTTCTGCCACGTCAGCCTGCCACTTGTCATATGGATGCCACGTGTCCTGTATGGACTTTATGGATTCCATGTGGCACTTTTTCATTGGTCCACGTATTGGCTTGAAAAGTCCAAATTTGAGTGACACATGGAAACCTCTGGTGCTGCCACATGGCATGATGATGTCACCATGACATGTGTCACCCTCTACGCTTGCCATGTATGTTGTACAGATGTTGACATCATCCATACTGATGTTGACATCAACAGTACAGATGCTGACTCATCCCTGCTAACTCGGCTAGGTTGACCAAAACTTTGACCGCGAATATATTTTGATCTGTAACTTCTTTTGACGAGTTGTTTGCGTCGTTAGAAATATTGCGACGTGCTCTTCGCGATCATGCTGTTTTAATTGAGTTTTGGGAACTTTTGAATTTTTTCCCTTTCTCTGCCTGCCGAAGCCATTATAAGCGTCCTGAGTTGCCTCTGCGAGTTCTGAGTTGTTCTTAGCCTATACTTTTTGGATCACGCCTTCCCACTAAGATCTTTTTGGATCACCAAAAGCTTTCATCAATCAATAGGTAAGTGAGGGAAGAGTCCCCTCACTTTGTCCTTCTCTATCCACTTTGCTTTGCTTGGATGTGTGCCCTTTAAGCCTACTGGAAGATAATCAACATCACCCCTATGCAAAGTCCTCATCCTTCTGTCCAAGATGATATCTTCATGTAACTCATCTAAGTACTCAGGTGCAAACTCGTCAACTGAAGGTATTGAAACTTCATCATCCTGATCCATGATCATGGGAGGCTAAAAAAGTTTCAAGTTCTCTACGTTCACAACTGAATAAATCTGCATGTACGATGGAAGGTCTAAATGAAAAGCGTTAGTGTTGCTTTTCTCCAAGATAGTGAAGGTTCCATATCAGATGGGCTTGAGTTTCTTGCCTTCACCCTTCAATTATTCCTTGTTGATATGAATCCATACCTGGTCTCCAACCTGGAACTGATGATCAACCCTGTGCTTGTCATGCCAAACTTTATACTGTGGTTGACTCTTCTCCAACTATTCCCTGACTACCTAGTGTATCTATTGAATCCTTTGGATGAACTTGCGGGCTCTATCCTTTGTTCGTTCTTCATTCACGTCAACATATATCCCATACATCAAGTCCAAAGGAACCTTTGGTAGGTATCCAAAACAAATCTCAAAAGATGAACTCTGAGTGGATGAATGTAAATCTCGGTTATAAGTATGTTGTACATAGGTTATCTGTTCATCCCATAACTTAGGATGCTTGCGGCAGTAACCTAGAAGCAAAAGTACCATTATTATGTTTACCACCTATGTCTGTTTGTCAGTCTATGGATGGAAAACAATGCTCCTCTTCAATTTGGTGTCCATCATTCTCCACAAGATAGTCCAAAATCCCCCAAGGAATCGAGTATCTCGATCCGAGACAATGGACGTGGGTAACCCAAAGTGAACCCAAACATACTGAAAAAAGAGATTAGTAGCCTGCTCAACAATTATCTTCTTTTTACATGGCATCAAGATACACATATTGTTGAACCTATCCACTACAACATACAAATAATCACGACCCCCTTTGGTCATTGGTAAACCCCCTGCAAAATCCATGGAAATGTTTTCCCATGGATGGGATGGAACAATAAGTGGTGAGTATAGCCCCAATTTTCTATTAGTGGGCTTACAAGTAGAACACATCACACACCCCTTTACATATTTAGTTACAATTTCTTTCATTTGAGACCAATAACAAAACCTCTACAAATGAGCCATATTTTTTCCTACCCCAAATTGCCCAGACAAAAGAGAAGTATCATCTTCTCGTATCACATGGACTCGTTCACTTGTAGGAATACATAGCTTCCCAAGATGATAAAGTAATTTTCCCTGCAAACAATAGTTCTCTACCTATGCACCATGGGTTGGCTTCTCATATACATTTTAAAAATCTTCATCGATGGCATATTTCTCTACATAGCTATCATGAGATAAAGAAGTATTCTTCAAAATAATAGAAGCAACAATAGGAGGTCTAGAAAGCATATCGGCTACCTTGTTACTTGTACCCTTCTTGTACTTGATTACCAAATGAAATTGTTGTAAAAAACCCATCCATCTGTAGTGTCGATATTGTTGCAGTTTGGTTATACTTGAAGATACTATAAGGGTTGGTGATCTGTATGTATGATTGTTTCCTTCCCTAACAAGTAGTGCTTCCATTTCTTTACGCTTTGGACTAATGCATACAACTCTTTATCATATGTAGGATAGTTAACAACAACTTGGTTAAAAGTTTCAGAGTGGTAACAGATAGGCTTATGATATTGCATCAATACTGCACCCATGGCGTATCCGCTGGCATCTGTCTCGATCTCAAATGGTTGTTGAAGATTTAGCAGTGCTAATACTGGTGCAGTACTGATCTTCTCCTTCAAAATATTGAAAGCTTTTTGTTGCTTTCCTTCCCACTGAAAAGTGTTCTTCACACTGGTTAAGGCATGCAAAGGAGCTATTATAAAGGAGAAGTTGGGAATGAATCTCCTCCAATACTGGACTGCACCCAAGAATCTCTGATCTCAGTTACACTTTTTGGCTTAGGAAATTTTACAATTACTTCAATTTTGGAAGGATCAATCTTTAATTGTCCTCCTACAATATGACCTAAGTACACAAGTGCAGTCTTGCCAAATTCACATTTCGACATTTTCATGTACAACTTTTCCCTTTGCAAAGTATCCAATACTTTCTTTACATGCCTTACATGTTCATCCCAAGTCCCGCTAAAAATAAGAATGTTGTCTAAATATACAATCACAGAGTTATCCAGGAAAGGCTGGAATACATCATTCATCACACGCATGAAAGTTACAGGAGCATTACAAAGCCAAAATGACATAACTAACCACTCAAACAATCCTTGTTTTGTTTTAAAGGAAGTTTTCCATGCATCCTGTTTTGCAACCCTGATTTGATGATGTCCACTGCGCAAATCCAACTTAGTGAAATAAATAACATTCTTCAACTGATCAAGTAAATCATCTATACGAGGAAGAGGGTATTGATTTTTCACCGTGATTTTATTCAAATCCTGGTAATCAACACACATTCGCCATGTGCCATCTTTCTTTGGCACCATCACGATCGAAGAACCACAAGGAGATGCACTAGGCCTAATGACCCCTTGATCCAATAATCCTTGTACCTACTTCTTTATCTCTGTTATCTCCACAACCAACATCTTGTACATTCCTACATTAGGAAGAGAAGAATCATGTTGAAGATGTATCTCATGTTGGATTTCCCTCTTAGGAGGTAATCCATCTGGTTCCTGAAAAATATCATCATACTTAGAAACGGTATCAATTAATTCATTTTTATGAGATGGATCACACCCTTGGAAACTGTCGGCTGTCCCAACATATTTCTCTTTGATGACCATGAGTACATATCTATTATTAGTGGTTATGAGTCTTTTCATTTTCCTTGCACTAACAATTTTTGTATTTACCCTCATGTTGTGAGCTCTAACAATATATTCCACTCCGCCCTTAGTAAGGTGGTATTTGTTCTCATGATGAAAGAAGACTGCTTTTCTGTCATAAATATAAGGACTTCCCAACACTATGCCACATATATCGAGTGGTACAACATCCAAATCCACTTCATCAATCAACTTTGAAGCAATAACAAATCTGATCCTACATTGTTTGGTGACATTAAGTTTTACTTCATCACATACCCAACCAAGAGGATAAGGCTTCGGATGTGGTTTTGTTTCAAGACCCATCTTCTTGACAAGTGCTTCAGATATTAAGTTTACTTGGGAGACAGAATCAAATAATGTATCTATCTTAGTATGTTTAGACACAACTCGTATACAAAATAACTCATTCCTCTTTCATTCATCAATATGAGATTAATAATTGGAACTTGAGTTAGCATGAAGGGAATCCTTACCTTGTAATCCAGCCACTATGATCTTTCCTTCATCTCCTAAATAGGAACCAAGATCTTGTTGAACTATAGCAACGGTCTTCGTCTTCCCCTTTCCACTGAATTGTTTCGGTTTCTCTTATGGATGTAGCTTCCAACAATGTTCTTCATCGTGACCACTCCTCTTGCAATGAGTGAAAGATGGTTTTCCTCCTTCTCTCGTTATTGTAGCGATCTTCTTGTCCTTCCTTTTTAACTTCTTGAAAGTATTTTGTGGGAAATTGGAAGGTTTCTTTGTGGGATCTTCTTGAACATGTTTCCCCCTGTTCTCAACGTGAGTGGCTTGCACACAAACTTCGTCAAGACTTGTGGGGTTAAACAAGAGAAAAGTATGACAAATATAACTGTGAAGTGCTCCAATATACTTCATTAAAGGTTCGTAAGAATCCAAAGGAATATTCAATGCAAGAGATTTCTTCCTAAATTCTTTTGTGAAACTTTGTACAGTCTGACCTTTACTCTGCCTTAAAGTTTTCCATCCCATCATTTCTTTATGTAAATACCCTAATGTATAGAACTGCTTCCTTATCTCTAATTTAGATTTCGACCATGAGGAAATAAGATTACCACACTTACTTATGTCCTGTATCTTTCTCTCCCACCATACGAGAGCAGTGCCTTCCAACCGAAGAGAATCCAGTTTCACTTTAACTTCCTCTTCGTCAATATGCTGAACACGACAATATACTTCAACCTGTCGGATCCAATTATCTATTTTTTCAGGATTAACATCTCCATTAAACATAGGTAAAGAAAACTTTACATCAAGATTTAATAATGGTTTCTTAAAAGAGGCTTTATGGCTAGAATGATGAGAGTGATGAGAATGCTCAGAGGAAGAAGAACTAGAAATTGAAGGCGAAGATGGAGGCTCAAGAGGGCCTCCTCCAGCCCTTTGGTTTACCAAAGCATCATCATCTGCATGTTCTTCCTTTTTCTTCCCTTTCTTCTTCATCCTCTTCTCATAATATCCATACATTCGTTCGACCATTTCTGACATGAGATAAAAGACCATGTGAAAGTATTTCTCATGTTCATCGCGCTTGTCCTCTTTTGCCATCTTTTTCCTTTGGGATGCATGAACAACTTCGGGATTGAAATTATTAAGAGTTCCTTCACCCTGCTTATTCTTGGCCCTAGTAAGCATTCATACTCAACAATTCAAGTCAAAGACGACTGCTCTGATACCAACATGATCCGGGATCTTTTCGTGAGGTGACTTATTAAAGAATTGTATTAAATGAGCATAAACAAAAGTACACCATAAAGAAGGAAAATATCAAAAGGAAAGAGACATAATCATGCAATATGAACACAAAGAACTTGATAACGACATTTGTCCCTGGTGGACTACGTCTCCAGGTCCTGCTCTCAAATGGGTAGGTCTTTTTATTAACTCCACAAAAGAATTGAGCAAAATACATAAGTATACCTGATTCTGGAGTTAAGCTAGAAAAGATTTGATTAGATCAAAAAATTGACACCACCACTGCGTTCGTGGCGTCGTTTTACCTCAAAATGAGTGTCTCCACACCTCGATCCGAGTCTGACACTTTCAGGCCCAAAAGACACCCCTGCCTCGGTTTTTGTGCCACCACTCCTGCAATAAATGAATGAACTACCTCGAAATGCATGCCAAGTTTGTCTCAAAAACTGTGCCCAATCTGTACCATATGGACGTGCTTGGTTTTCCTCCTTTCCGTTTTGTCCTGAATGCACTGGTGAACACCCCTTTTTATACAAATCGTAGGTGGTTATGCAATAAGTGAAGTCGTTGGTGGAGTGCTTAGCAGAGGCTAAGTTAGGGCATTGGTTGGCAGAGGTTCTAGGGTCGAATCCCACGGACCTCCTATTAATACACATGGTTCAACAAATTTTGGCGGGATTTTCCAAATATGTTGGAGTGGCTATCAGATATGGCAGATGGTTA
>JASDQU010104000.1:205296-218997 GCA_032191745.1 Picea mariana | reverse complement strand
GTGGCATGTTGACGTCATCATGACATGTGTCACCCTCTATGCTTGCCACGTATGTTGTACAGTCGCTGACATCATCTGTACTAATGCTAACGTCAGCAATACGAATGCTGACTCATCTCTGCTGACTGGGCTAGGTTGACCAAAAATTTGACTAGGAATATCCTTCGATCTGTAACTTCGTTTGACGAGCCGTTTGCATTGTTAGAAAGCTTGCGACAAGCTCTTCGCGATCATGATGTTTTAATTGAGTTTTTGGAACTTTGAATTTTTTTCCCTTTCTCTTCTCGCTGAAGCCATTCTGAGCATCCTAAGTTGCCTCTGCGAGTTATGATTTGTTCTTAGCCTTCTCTGGATCCTTTTTGGATCACTCAGTTAGAGAATGGGAGGAATTTTTCTGTGCAACTACAATGGGTAGAGATATGTTAATTGGAGCCAATCGCTGGAACCCCAAGCACACCAGAAAAGTGTTATGTCTAATAGATTTGTAGAGAGATCCATTGTAGCTATGTTCAACATAAGGAAGAATATCATCCCATGTGCATGGATGTTTGAAATTGTACATCCTCGGGATATGAACAATCATTTTGTTAACAACCTTTGTTTATCCATCAATTTGTGGGTGGAAGGTAGTCGATTTGGTTATTTGGGTGTCCATCATTGACCATAGGATGGACCATAAAGTACTCATGAACCTACTATATCAATTTGAAAGAATGATCTACGGGAGCCCAAAATGAACCCAAACATGTTCAAATAAGAGCTTAGTGGTGGCCTTGGATGTGATACTCTTCTTGTAGGGATCCAAAATTGTCATCTTAGAGAATCTATCAAAAACCACGAAGACGTAGTCATTACCATGCTTGGTTGAAGGTAGATCGGACATGTAATCAATGGAGATGGACTCCCAAGGCCCTTGTTTCTTGATGGAGGGTTTGGAAATGGCACAAGAAGTGCAGGATATGATATACTTGTAGACATATTATCGAAGATTCAACCAATAAAAATGTTTTTACAGTACTTCCATTGTTTTTTCCACGCCAAATTTTCCTACCTCCCGAATGTAATGAGCTTCCAAAATCAGCTTTTCACACTCACTTGAAGGAAAACAGAGATGGATTAGATGACATAACAGTCCATCCTAGAGATGAAATTATCGAACTGGTTTTCCTACGCTCAATTTCTAATAAGTAGCATCAAATTTAGAGTCATTGTTGTATAATTTTGGCCATTCGAAGGTCTCATTCCCACATGAGTTAAGAACTATGGTTAGCATTGCAGTCGAGCATCGATTGAGGTAGTCTACAACATGGTTGGTGTTTCCCTTCTTATACTTTATGTTCAAGTGTAATTTTTACAGGCACGTGGACCAATTCTGATGGCGGCCATTCTGTAACTTTCCTTGAGTATGCATGAATTGCAGAGGCCTATGATCAATGTGGATGATTGTTTCATTTCCCATAATGTAATGCTTCCATTGTCAACATACCTCCACAATGGATTACATCTTGTTGTCATAGGTGGGGTATCTGGGAACATCAAATAGAGTTTCACTGTAATAGGCCACCGGATTCCCATGCTAAGTGAGGACAACATTGATAGCATAATTTGAAGCATTTTCCTCAATCTTAAATGGTTGTTGCAGGTCTGGTAGAATAAGGATTGGCATTGAGCAGAGGTAGAATTTCAAATCCTCAAATTCTTTCTGTTATGACACGACTCAAACAAACTTGGCCTTGGCTCCACCCTTGGTCACCTGGCTTAGGGCCCAAGCGATATGAGAGAACCCCAACACAAAACTACGGTAGAAGTTGGCGAGACCCAAGAAGATACAGAGCTCAGTCGGACAATCGTGGATAAATTGGATCTTGGTTGGATCCACATGCACACCATGACCATCCATGATGTATCCCAAATATTGGATTCTCTACATGCCAAAGGAACACTTCTCCAAATTGGCATATAACTTATATTGTCACAGGGTGCCTTAGACATGTTGAATGTGCTTCAAATGTTCCTCCCAAGTTTTGCTAAAGATGAGGATCTCATCCAGATATACGACCATAAAGGAGTTTGTGAATGGATGCAATATATCATCCATCATCTGCATGAATGTGGTCGGGGAATTAGTTAAGAAGAAAGGAATGACCAACTACTCAAAGAGACCTTCTTTAGACTTGAAGGTTGTCTTTCATACATCAGTTTAATCCATAAGTGCCTAGTGGTAGCATGAATTTAGATCAATCTTACTGAAAAATGTGGCACCCTTGAGCTGATCTAAAAGATCATCAATCTAGGGGATTGGGTATTGGTTCTTGACTATGATCTTGTTCAAGGCTCTACAATCAATACAAATTCACCATGTCTCATCCTTCTTCTATGCCAAAACAATTGGACTCCTGCAAGGTGAGGAGATTGGTCTAATGTGACCCTTCATAATTAGCTCTTAGATATGGCATTTGATTTCTTCATTCTCCATAATTGAACACATGTATACATGGTCGTTAAGAAGAGGAGAACTGAGTGTCAAATCAATTGAGTGCTTTACCTGATGGTGTAAAAGCACCCCATTAGGTGATGCAAATATGTCTTTGTGCTCTTCTACTATCTTGTCCACCTATTGATGTTTTTTAGAGAGACCTTGTGCATAGGTTTTGGCAGTTGCAGTGACCTTTCGTTCACCTTGTAGTGACCATAAAGAGGACAAATCTCCTGGTCTGAGAAACCACCTTTCTACAATGCTTCATGGAGATCAAAGAGATTGTAGTAGTTGGGACTACCTCTGGTACCATGTAGAGTTGACCTCTCAAATTAATAACGACACTATGGGGTCTAGATTCATAAATATCATGATGCTTCCACATATATGGTTGTCCTAAAAGAACATCACAAAATTCAAGGGGGGAAACATCACACAATACCTCATCTTTGAAAGGTTTGATTTTGTAGTGCATGCAACATTACTAGCTGAAGCAGATGTCTTGTCCCTGGTTGAGCCAACCGATGGTGTATGGCTGAGGGTACATCATCATTGTTAGGTTCAACCTCTTGATGACCTATGTTGAGATTAATTTCTTCTGTATACCACTGTCAACAATGAAAATGGAGTGGGGTCCCGTTCACCCACATATGTGAGTGGAAGAGGAGTTCCCCTTCTTCATACTCCTATAATTCCCCTGGCTATACCTTTGTGGTAGCGATGGTGACACTAGGTTCTACATCAATGATTCATTTTCCCTTATCCTATTCTGAATCAGATTCTAAGTTGGTATTCAACTCTGAGGCTTTTGTCTCAACCAAAAATGACTTTGGAGCGACATTCATCAGTGTTGTGTCAAGGGATTTTGTGGAACTCGCACCCTTTCTAGTGTCCTTCAAATTTTCGTTACTCTTCTTTACTTGTGGCTTATATTGGTTTTATCAGGGCTGGCCACCCTTGCTATGTACTTTGCTTTGGGAGTTAGGGCCACCTTTACTGTGATTTTGCTGTGATGGTTTTGCATAACTAAAATCTCGCTGATTCTTTTGCTTGACCTTTTGCTCAATCTTGAAAGTGTATTGGTAAGAATATCCCAGTGAGGAGATGTCTAGGAACTTCATATCTATTTGGATGTACCTATGTATGCCATTGTGTTACTTCAGAACCAGGTGTCACTTGGAGTCTTTAATACCCAACTTTGTGTGCAATATATGGAAGATGTTGGCGTACTTTGGAACCATCTGGTCTCTCTCCTGATGCATAGTTTTCCATCTTGTGTATTGGTCATCATATTATCCAAGAGGGTAGTATTTCTCCTTGAGGGAATCAACAAAATCCTCCCAAGTGGGTCCTAGCACAAACATTGCAGACTCGTCTCTAGCATGTTTCTCACAATAAGTCTCCCACCAATCTTTGAAACGAGGAAGGGATTTAAGGAGAGCAAAGGTCAAAGGTGGTCAATGATATGTAGCAATGAATGGGTCGAGGGTGGTCAATGACCATGAGTTGGTTGTCATATCCAATAAGGTTTGCACAAAAGATTGAGAGTGGAGTTTGGTTTGATCCTTAAAACCTAGATTTTATGAGATAAATTTATTCGTTATTTTATGAGTTACATTTGTCTTATTAGAATTTAATGCATGATTTTAAAACATAAACACCCATCATAAACATAATTTTAAATCAAATCTTTTACAAAATATCATTTAGACAAAACAAAGGGTTTCTATTCTTCACAACATTTTTCTAAGGAATACAAACCTACAATCCCAGGGATACCTTATATATCCTAAATGAAACTTTTTTCTCAAATATAAGTTAAAGAATATAGAGGTATAAAAACCACCTACGGGTTTATATGCCACTCAAAGATGTTTTTCACAAGAAATTCATATTCTGGGGAAAGGGCTTTAAAGGTTGTATTTGCATTTCGAAATCTCTCTATTGTTTCAACTTCACAATCGAACTTCAAACTCTATTTTTAAAGTTGGGTATGCATTCCTTGATGATTCCAAGATTCCCATCAGGTTTCCCTTTTCTCATATCTATTTTTAGAGAACTTTAAAATCAATATTTCATATTATCATTTGAAATAAAACAAAATGCTTGAAAATTCAGATTTCAATCATAAGTCGGGGATAGAGTGAATTTGGGTTTTTCTTATCAAATAAAACAAGATGTTCGAAAAGTCGCATTTTAAGGATAAGCCATGGATAGAGTGGATCTGTATTTTTATTATCAAATATATATAGACACACAGGATTTTAAAAAATTAATACTTCATAGCCTTTATAGTTGTCTTCACTCTAATGTTTTGTACCAAATATTTACGTGTTCAAACAATAGATATTTCTCAGTCATGTAATCTAATGGGATCAACCAAGATTTCTTGAGATCATATTCTTGGCCTTACTTTCTCTGGAACCAAGCCTGGAATTTGACATCCCACGAGATGTTTTTTTTTTGTTTTTAGATGTATTTGACATGTGGATACAAAATCCACTCATCAACACTTATCGACATAAAAATATGAACCCATCAAATTGATGTTCTTCTCATAGTGTACCCGTCATAAATTCTAGGTACTTAGTTTACTATAGATATAGTGTGTAACCTACCTAGGTTGGGAAGTGACAAGGGTTGGACATGGGTTTGTTGGAGGATTAAAGATAATAGTAAACAAAATTTAATTAGTCCCAAACTCGCAGTCCACATACAGTGTTAATGGTTAATTGAAGAAACCATATATTGGAGAAAAGTATGGGTTCGTCCTTCCTTAGCACACAAAAATGATCTTCCTCCATTTTGAAACTATACCTTTAGGAAGGCAGGGGATGCCCCACTTTCTTAGTGAGCTTGAAGTGGAATGCTTAGCCAGGTATATAATTTTGGAACTTAGGTATTTTTCGTAAAATTTTACACTCATGAATCTGCATAAAACGTAAAATGACGAGCATGAAAAATGAATGTCTATCATCAAATTTTCACTTGACATTCGGGATAAATTTGAAATTCCAAGCCTATATAGAACATAACGAGCGGGGACAAGCATTTAGGAAAACGAAGATGAATGTGACCCTTGTTACTCTGTCTAACTTGGCACTCACTAATTTCATGAGGTAGGAACGAGAAATTGAGAAGAAGCAACAATAAGAGACAACATAAGCATGGAAAAAGAAACTAGATGCAAAGCATAAACCTGTGCTCACTAAGGCACTTAAACAATTGCGGAGGTTGGATGAGGTGGTAGGCATAAATTAAACCCTTTGGACTTGTTATCGTGCAATTTGTACTTATGCCAAATCCCAAGATAAGTAACCCAAATTGATGTAACAACATGATATCTCACCACTGTCACCTCGGTGAGAAATCCCCACTTTTAGGGATAGAAAATTCCCAACCCAAGGGAGGCGTCCTCGGTGACCTAAAGGGATAGGTAAGCTAAGGGTATGGTTAAGATATACCCCCCTCTCACCGGTAACCCAAGTCGAGAATGTATATGTCCGAGAAATTGAGGCAAATAAGAGTATTTGGTGTACCTTCCCGGAACAAGAACAATATAGCATGTATATTAAAATTTCCAAGTACAAGGATGATAATAAGACCTCAATAGACAATAGACAATCAAACTATATATTGGCTGATATAAAATTGCAGTAATTTATCAGTTTACAACAACAATAATTTTTTTTTAATAACCAAATAATTAGTGCTCATAATTGCAAGAAAGTACAATGAAAACTTAGCATTTATCAAGTAGATTATTTAACAATTGTCACAAGCAAATTATGAGTAAGTTAGCTATGAGTTAGGTTAGTGTATGCAGAAAATTACAACAGTTAGTATGATTGTAGCAATGTTTTGCAACAACAACAATTAGATTAATAATTTAGGTTCAGTTAGGGTTAAAGATAGTTAGTAAAGGCTTGAGAGAGCAAAGTTTGAGTGTTTGTTTGACCAATCCTTCACAAGAGCAATAGAAATCAATGTCTTTTTGGATTATGGAGTCAATTACAACAACAACAAATAACTTGGAGAAATACATGATAATAATGTCTAAGGAAGGATAAATAAAGTCTTGAGGTGTTGGCACTTCAAGGCCTCAAGCTCTAAGTCTCAAAGATGGAATTTTGGCTAGAGTGCAAGTTCTTTTGGGCTCTAGTGAATTCCTCTTCTCCTTGGACACTTGAAAAAGCATTATGAAACAAGCTACTAGAATAGGATTCCCAAAGTGCTAGGACTTTATGGATTTAGGAACCTAATATAGACAAAGATTTTCTTGACAATTTAACAAGTGGAAAGATATGGAGAAGGAAGAATCACCTTATGCCCCTTCTCCTAGGGTTTCTTATCAAGCGATTTCATAATATTAAACATGAACAAGTAAAATATACCATAAACATTCAAAGCATGAAGATAAATTGCAGATTTTACTTACTTCACCAAGAATAATCAAGCATAAAACACCTAGTTGCAAAAATTTCCACCAAAATCATCAAAACGCATCAAAAACATGTACTCCAAGAGGTGTGTCTTAGTACAAATTTCATCCAATAGCTCCAATAGGGAGAAAATTTCAGACCTCCCCTCTTGTGAGAGGAAAGTTATATGTAAAAATGAATTTGAAAAGGTGTATTTATATCACCTTTTTCCCTCAAAATGTCAACCTAAAAATATAACAGGGCTGACCTTACAAAACTATCCTTAAAATTAGATTTTAATAAAATTACATCAAAAATCCCTCAAAAGGGTGATATCATTCCCTTCTAGGGTGATGTTAGGCTCCCACAAGGTGACGTTGAGGCTGGAGAGTGAAATGTTGGGCCTCCAAAGGCCACATACCATCCCACATGTGCTAAGACATTGTGTCAAGTGTCCTCTTCCATCAATCTTCATCCACGAAGCCCTAGACCTCTCCATGGTGACGTCATGGGCTAGGTGGGTGATGTTCTAGGCCTCCAAAGGCCAACGTCCAAGTGGAACATGTGAGAGCTCTTCATCTAGCCATGTCAAAGTGCCTCCAAAGGAAACACCCTTCTTCTTCACTGTGAATGCGATGATCACAATATTTCCCCAGACATGGGGTCTCTGCATCTATCCTTTTGCTCGAAAGCCCCCATGAAGGTTTGAACAAGTCATCTCCTCATGAATACTTGTCCATCGAGAAAGGTCCTGCAAAGACAAACGAATACGCCCTCCAAAGGCCCATAAGTCACAAGAATCATGCCAAGTAATCCACATCCAATAATAGAACCACTCGAACATGTGCATCAAACCCCCCTTTTCAAACTAAACAAATGCTCAAAGACCTTATACAATTTCTCAAATTTAAGTGTGAGAGGGGTGTCAAGGCATCCTATTGGGCCAGTCAATCCCCAAGTCAATGGTGTTTCCCAAGGGAAACCCATCTAAGCCATGTATGAGTGTGAGGTGAAGTGGGGTAGAACTTATGGGCATGGGGTTCATGACATACAAGGGTTCGTATGATCACATTTATGGGTTCCTTTGTAGAGGGTTTGTTGCACCTTCATTTTCAATGCAACCTTTTTCCAAGCTCGTTTATTGCCAGTAATTAATTAAAGTCCAAAAAAAATGGGTACTATAAGACATGGAAATAAAAGAGTACCACAACGTCACTTGAAGCTAGAGGTACACAGAGTGCCATATGCATGGAAATAAAGGGACACTGCATATGTGTACACACATCAACAAGTGGGACAACTATATAATGTGAGTTTGCTTTTGCAGATCTTGTCATTCTTTTAGGATAAACATTTCATTATTCTCAATACCTCTTGGGTGAGCATATAGAAGGTTAT
Organism: Picea mariana; assembly: GCA_032191745.1. Taxonomy (NCBI): domain Eukaryota; kingdom Viridiplantae; phylum Streptophyta; class Pinopsida; order Pinales; family Pinaceae; genus Picea; species Picea mariana. Next base: position 210,702 of record JASDQU010104000.1, on the reverse strand, counting down.
GATTTGGATTTTATTTGTTTCCAACTACATTTCCCTTTGGGTCTTCATCCCCTTCTTCGCATGAAATGAGGTATAATCCCTTCTTAGGTCAGTACACCCAAAAGTCCCAAAAGGTGAGGAGATGAAAGGGAAGAAGTATGGAAAGTGTTAAGTATGATCGAGAATGGTACAATGAGTCTGCAAGGAACCCCCTAGTAGCACCCTATTCCCGAGGGTGACCAACTTGCTAGGACAAAATGACACCCACCAAGGTTAAATAAGGAAAATAGTATAATTTCCAAGCAAACATTTTGTAATCAAGAAAGAATTATTTGCAACATATTCAAATGCTTCAATTATTAGGGTGACACTTGCCATGATACCGTACTTATTACCTCATGAAGCAAGACCTCTTTTCCTCTAGGGACGGGACAATGTGGTGAACGTTGCTCTGTTGCTGGTAATGTATGGTGATGCATCAATGAATAGGAGGGGCCCTGAGGGGCTATGCTAGTCAATCTGGCTCTCAGAACTCCATGTCTTCTACGTATGGGCCTCAAGACATGATATTCATAGTTACCCCTAGTATGACGGGGTAACATGGCCAAATTTAAAAATGCTAAGGGGATCATAGCTCCATAGGAGAAATCCCTTGATACACAGATTGATAGTTTCCAAGAGGAGTATAACAAATTCTACCAAGAAGCCATTGCTATTGCAAGAGATACAAGATGAATGAGGCTAATAGTCTCTCCCTGTGACCAGAAGCCATGGAAGATCAAAATAATTCACTACGGAATACAACATAGGAGGTCAACAAGAAGACACGTGGACACTTCACTTTGGTTAAAAATGAAAATCAGGATGAGGAAACCAACTTTGTCCAAGTCATCAAAGAGAAACCTACAACAGAAGAATCCCACAAGGAAATCATTGTGACTGTGGAAATGTAATTAGTGAACCTGGGATGAGAGATGGATGAATGTAAAGGAGCATAGAGGTTGGGATGTTTAGGAAACCTTACCTTCCCTTGTTAATTGTTGTGCATTGGAGGTATTAGGGCCAAGGCATTGATCTAGAAGCTTATCCCCATAAAGGAATCAACATAATGGATTATTCCTACCTACAATGAAGGGCACTAGACGAGAAGAACATTCCTGAGGCATTGTTGAGTGGAGAAGGGAAAGGTATTCCTTGTGTTATGTAGGCCAGAGGAAAATAATTCCATGACTGATTGATCGTTCAATAAGTTGCTTGGAGTGCTCAGTAGTGAGAAGAGTAGTCAAGCTTGAGAGAAATTGTGTTGGGATTAGTGAGTTGTGAGTTTGTAGCCCATTTCCTTTGTCCTGGTGGCCATATAGCTTAGATTAGGGGTGACATCCACATTGGATTCCTATTTTTGGGTGGTAAATTATTTGTATGTAGCCAATTTCATGGATTGGCTTTGCTTAAAATATAAGTATTGTATTTCTGCTTTTAAATCTACAGTTTAATCCTATATCTTTGCCTATGAAGGAAATGGGCATGGTTGTGATTGTTCTGTGAGTTATGCTTGATTATTTTGCTACATTATTTAGTTGCATACACTTTTGCATTCAAATGGTGTTGATATTTTAGTGGTTACCAATTTATATTGTGATTTGAATTGGGTTGTGTTTCCGTTTTGTGGTTGGGTAATCTACGCAAGGGGACATTACATCCTATTGATGGTTTTAAGGGAAGAGAGGAATGGAAAATTATAAAAAGGGAAAAAGGAAAGCATAAATAAAGTTTAGAAGAGTGGGAGTCTCCTTATTATATTATCTAAAGCCTCAAGAGAAATAAAAAAACTTAGTGAGCTCTAAAGCTATATAATAGGGTAGAAGCGTGTCTTACAATGACGTGGTTTCCAATGCCTTATAATCAAGGTGGTTTAGAAGAGTTGTTGATTAATGATTCCTTTCAATCATTGGAAAGAGATGGCACTATTTCAACATGAATATATCTTGTGTGCTTTGAATGTAAGGGGTTTGACTATCCCCTAAAAAAAATAGCATTCAGAGATATGGTAGTAGCTCAGAGAATCGATGTCCTTTGTCTTCAAGAGGTTAATGTTTTGGGATTTGATATGGGGACTAGAATGAATTCTCTTTGGAATGGTTTGTTCTGGAAAAATAACCATGGTCAAGGCTCTGGTGGTTTAGTTTTGGATATTTCTCCTTGGCATTCCTAACCATGATCAAGGCTTAAGCGGTTTAGTTTTGGATATTTCTCCTTGGCATTCCTAACCATGATCAAGGCTCAAGTGGTTTAGTTTTGGATATTGCTCATTGGCATGCATTGTTTGTTGTCTCCTTTGGATCTGCACCACCACTGTGTTTGGATTGATTGCATGTTGGGAATAAAATTGATTGGCTTCTACAACATTTATGCACCCTATGCCTCACCTCACAAGACACTTCTGTGGAACTCGGTTTATAACTCTTTACCTGATGTTGGTTGTACCTTTCTTGGGGATTTTAATGTGGTAGACTGTGAAGGGAACATAGGAGGCATGAGTGATTACAAGCATGGAGAAGGATGAGGGGTGGGTTCAGTGATTTCAGGCAAGGAGAAGGATGCATGGACAATATGTAAAGCTAGATTCCAAATTTTTGATGTGAATTGGAGAGAAAAAACATATTTCTTGTGGTGGTTGGTTTACTTGGTCTAATAAACTAAGAGATATTGTAGGTTAGGTTGGATATAATTATGCTATCAAGGAAGATTTTTCTTGTTCCTTTGTAGTGTGTGAATTGTGAACATGTTACCTTAATATACAAATTTAGATTATCTTCCTCTAGTGATTACTCTAAAGATTGGAGGAACTTCATCCTTTCCATCTCCATTTCTCTTTAATTCATTGTGTCTTACTTTGAATTGGAAGAATGTTATGAAAGGATAGCCAAAGTTTGGAATTTGTAGCATTGACCCTAAGGAGTGAATTGTTGGATTATTTGGTGGGAAACAACTATTAGAAGAACAATTAAGTAGTTTAGGGTTTGGGGTAGAATGATAGCATCCTGTAAGCTTAGAAGGGAAAAGGAAGACAAACAAAATATTTTGTAGAAATTCACACATTTTTGGAAGAAGGCCTACACAAGGTTGAACTTCAAGAGAGGGAAGACAAGGAAGAGCATCTCTTCGAGTGCTTAGAGGAATATTGCATGTCAGGGGAAATAATTGAAGCTAATTTGCATTAGATCAAGAAAGGGGAAGAGCCTTCTGATTCTATTTTGATTACCTAAAAAGGAAGAAATTTTTTGAAAGGAATATGGGCTTGAGGAATCCACAAGAAGTTTTGGTGGAGGAATAGGAAAAAATAAGAAATATGTTTGATTTTCACTTTCAATTATTTTTTTGTGAAATATTCTTTGACCGATTATGTTGTGGGGGCATTAACCCCTGGATTTTCCCATGTGCAAATCCTGAGGCTTAGGACCCAACATGACTTATTTGGCTGGTATTCAAAGATCTTTCCCAGAGATAGCTTGGTATGTTCCAAGGTTGGTTCCCATACAAGTACATGTACACGATTGGTTTAATAATTTTCTTTTCTTCAGAGACATGAGTTTTCACAGGTCTTCATGGATAAAGAGAGATGCCTAGTATATTCCCTATTTTTGAAGAGACAGAGATCGAAGGTATCCATTGAAGTATTGATCACATATTTAGAGTCCTTGCAAACTCATGATTCTAGTGAGACATTTCTAGACGATATGTGAGCAATTCACTATTTTTAGCAGGTGGAGTTTCATGCTTCAAATGATGATTTTGACCACATATTCAGATTCCCCACTGAAAATAAAATCAGCTAAGTATATTTTCATTGACATGCGATGTGATTCTATTTGTAGCAATGTATATTTTTAGACATACTATATTTGGCAGTGGTCTCTAGTGGTCCCATACATATTTGGACTTTTCATATTTTTGGGGTAGACTATTATTTTTGGCATGTATATTTTTAGTAGGGCTATATTTAGTGTTGATTAAGGTTGGTTGTCATTGATGTCAACCCTTGAAGAAAGCCCCATAGCACAAATGTTTGGGTAATGGACCCAATATTGTTTTATGTAAATATGACTCATTATTTTTTTGTCATGGTTGATAAGAAGTAAATATGGATGAACTCCGAAGTGGTCCCCTTATGGTGAAATCCTCAGAGAAAGACGCTTTGCGGAGTAAGAGAACCCATGCTTAATTGTGGAATAATGAGATGAAGGACAATGGATTTGTCAGGGAAACTATCCTATATGGATAGTTCTTGTCATGCCATTTCCGGTGGTATGTGGAACCCCACATAACTCCTCATGGTTAGAGAGTTATGGCCATGAGAAGTTGGAGATCCCAGGTTTGGGTAATGGACCCAAGTTTGTTTGATGGGTAACGGTATGAGTTATGATATATTTTCAGATAATACTATTCTATATGGATAGTACATGTCATGCTATTCTTGGTGGTATTTGGAACGTCACATAACTCCTCACGCTTTGAGAGTTATGGCCTTACGAAGTTGGAGGACCCTCATATGTCATCTAGAAGCCCCAAAAGGTCAAAGTAGTCAAAGTGGTTTAAGAGATTTTAAAAGGTAAATAATAAAGTGAAGTAATGAGTGTATTATAATTCAAAATGAATACAAAATAAATTATTTCAATAATAAATTTAATGGATAAATTAGAAGTGGGTTAACCCTAAAATAAGGAAAGTGGGGCCAAGTGACCTAGAAGATGTTTTTAAGGAAGCTACTTGGAGAGTATAAATAAGAGGAAAGGCTCTCTCATTTTAATCACACTTGATAATATTGAATATCTATAGGTGTATGAGGTAACCAAGTATATCTAAGCTGAAATTATGAGGCAAGGTGAAGAAAAGAAGGCCGAAATGCAAGGAAGGATAAATTCTTTTGATGGTGTTTTCTAAGGTATGTTATTTACAGGTCATCTCACCATTTTCGCTATAAATTTTTTTCTATAATGATTCAGACCATGAAATTTTTATTCAACTGAGAAAACATATCCAAGTATCTATGGTAAAACATTTATCTTGTGGGTCGTTGTATTTTTGGAGTTACACTTTGTGGAAAATAAGGTTTGTGGCTAGTCCTGAAAATAGTCAAAAATAGGTGTTTCGGGTAAAAACGTCATAACTTATTCATAACAGATCCAAATTCAGTGAGACAAAATGTTTTGGTTAGGATACAGTCTTTAGTATGTTTTGTAGTAGTTTCATATTATTTCAAAAAATATTTCGTGCGGGGCATGCTCTACAAGGTCGCTCTCTAGAATAATCCAGAATTTAGCAAGGTATGCCATTTTTGCTATAACTCCTTTTCTGAGAGGTTCCAAGTAGTGACACTTGGAGGAATTGCATAAAACACACCGAATAACATTTTATGTCAGTTTCATA
>JASDQU010104000.1:139844-196235 GCA_032191745.1 Picea mariana | reverse complement strand
ATCAACAACCATCATGATGACGGATTTATTTGCCGATTTGGGTAAGCCGGTAATAAAATCCATAGAGATATCCTTCCAAATAGCAGGTGGAATCAGGAGCGGTTGTAGTGTTCTCGACAAATTGACTGTTTCTCCCTTGTTGCGTTGACACACATCACATTTAGCTACAAAATTATGAATGTCATGTTTCATACCATCCCAGAAAAATGAATGTTTGACCATGTCATAGGTTTTGTTGAACCCGAAGTGCCCTGTTGTGGGTGTAGCATGAAGCTTAGAAAGTACCGTGGATTTAAGCTTTGATTGTTTACTTAAATATAAACGGCCTTTGTATCAAAGTTCCTCATGGAGCCAAGAGTACCCTGGGGAAGTTGGAGCATTGGACTGCAATTGATGGATCAACTGCGAACTTTTTGGATCTTGTAGCCATTCCCGGTGAACGGATTGGAGCCAATCTGGTATAATGAATGAAAGAGAAAAAAGGGATCCTTCATCTTCATATTTTTCAGGAAAGTGCATCCATAACCACATTGTCTTTTCCTTTCTTATAAATGATCTCATAATCATATCCAAAGAGTTTAGTAACCCATTTTTTTTGTTCTGGGGAGGAAATGCGTTGTTCCAGAAAATACTTGAGGCTTTGATGGTCTGTCTTAATTTGGAACCATTACCCCAATAGATAAGGACGCCACAAATCCAAGGCATGTAGAATAGCCAACATTTCCTTTTCATAGATGGATTTTCCCAGATTTCTTTCAGATAGTTGCTTGCTGGTAAAGGCCAAAGGTTGACCCTCTTGCATAAGGACAACACCAATTCCTTTCCCTGAGGCATCACATTCCAACACAAAGGTCTTTGTGAAATCGAAAAGGGCAAGGACTAGAGTGGTGCACATGGCCATATTCAAGGTTTGAAAATCTGGAGCAGTGGCTAGAGTCCAAGTGAAAGAGTTATTTTTGAGGAGAGTAGTGAGAGGTGCTACAATCTTCCCATAATTCTTAACAAACTTGCGATAATACCCTATTAAGCCTAGAAATCCACATCAGCTCTTAAGAGTCTTTGGGTGAAGCCAGTCTTCCATAGCTTCAATCTTTTTAGGATCCACCTTGACGCCATATTTGCCAACCATATGACCCAAGTATTCTATTTCTGAGGTGCCAAAAGCACATTTAGACTGTTTCAGAAAAAGTTGGTGCTGAGAGAGTAGATGGAGAACTCGATCCACATGAGCAAGATGGTATGTCCAGGTTTTTCTATAAATCAGGATATTATCAAAGAAAACTAAGACAAAATGGTGGAGAAAAGGATGGAAGACATGATTCATGAGGCTTTGGAAGGTGGAGGGGGCATTACACAAGCCAAAGGGCATGACCAAAAACTCGTAGTGGACCTCATGAGTTCTAAAGGCAGTCTTGGTAATATCTGCCTCTTTCATACGTATCTGGTGGTAGCCCGAACAAAGATCCAGTTTAGTGAAGAATTGGGCGCCACTCAATTCATCCAGGAGGTCGTCAATGACAGGAATGGGGAATTTGTCTTTGATGGTAAGTTTGTTGAGGGCATAGAAGTCAGGACACATTCGCCAAGAAACTTCTTTCTTCAGGACCATGAACACAAGAGACGAATACGGGCTCATACTAGGGCGGATAACACCTGCATTAAGGAATTCATGGACCATTTTCTCAATTTCATTTTTTTGGGAAAAGGGGTGACGATATGGACGAATATTGGGAGGAAGGCTTTCTGGTACAAGGGGAATGGAATGATCATGAACACCATGGGAAGGAGGGAGGCCTTGGGGAGTGGAAAAGACCAATTGATGTTTAGAAAGGATGGCTTGGAGGTCTTGCGGTACGAAAGGTGTCTATGTTTCTTGTATGGCATGGAGTTGGGCGATAACACCATAATGACCCTTTTTGAGAAGCTTTTCCATGCGATGGGAACTAATGATATTAGGTGAACCGATGGGTGATGCCTTGGACCTTATACTGGTGGCCCTCCTGATCGACTTGCTTGGTTAAGTCTTTAAAATCCATGAGAATGGGACCCAAAGTCCTTAGCCAATTTTCACCCAGCACAATGTCACAACCTCCCATGTCAATAGAAAACATATGGGATTTCAGGTGGTAGTCACCAATTTGGAGACACACATTTTCACAATGCCCTCCACATTTCATGGAACTGCCATTGGAAATCATGATTTGGAAATTATTGACAGCATGGATGTAGCAATGAGTTTCTTGGGCAATGCGGCGATGAATAAAATTATGGGTGCTGCCACTTTCAACCAGAATGATGACCTTCCGATGCTTGATGTAACTGATTAGCTTGAGGGTTTGGGGAGCGGAGAAGCCAGTGAGAGCATTGATGGAAATGACTGGTTCTACTTCGGGAGGGTCTGAGGGAGGGGTTACGTCAGTGGATTCAAGTGATTCAGACATAGAGGGAGTTTCTTCATCTTCTTCCAAAATATCCTCGGAGATGGCCATAAAAAGATTTTGTTCTTTACTCTTGTGGCCCGGGAAATATTTGTCATCACAGTTATAACAAAGGCCTTTGAGTTGGCATTCAACCATTTCATCCCGAGTCAATTTTTGGATCTTTAGTGGAGCAGAGGGAGTTGTGGGATTTACTGATTTAGGGCCAGGGATGAAGGAGGGTTTTTGGTTTTGAGAAGATACAATCTATTGTGCTTCTTTATCTCTTTTGGTAGCCTCCACCCAACTCTCAGGCCGAGCCATGAGGACATGGGTCCGAATTTCATCCTTGAGGTCGCTGATAAAACACTCTCGGAAAAAGGCATCAGACATGCCCTATGTTCTAAAAGCCAGGCGCTCAAAGGAAACTATAAAGTCTTCCATTGTTCCTAATTATTTCAGCTTTGTCAAATGTCCCAAATGGTTGGTGTTAGTGTCAAAGCGTTCATAAATCTCTGCCACAAATTGTGTCCAAGCAATATACCCTTGACAAGAATTTTTTCTCCATTGCCACCATTGCCAACGTTTTTGATCTAGATGGAGAACACCATACTGGAGTTTAGCCAAGTCATCTGTAATGTTGTATAAAGAGAAGTAATGTTCCATTTGGGTTACCCAACTAGTGGGGTCTGAGCCATCAAATTTGGTCACATCCACCCGTGGAAGGTGTAGGTCACGTTGAAAGTGATGGTTCTACAAGGTATGGGAANAACCAGTGGGGTCTGAGCCATCAAATTTGGTCACATCCACCCGTGGAAGGTGTAGGTCACGTTGAAAGTGATGGTTCTACAAGGTATGGGAATGAGAGGACTGGTCACCTTCAGTATGTGGGGGTGAGGAAGAGGAAGGGTTATCTGTAGGGATATGCAGTTTGGTGCAGAGTGTTGAAAAGACTGATTCAAGCTGGGTGGTGAGGTCTTGTTTGATTTCTCCCATTGAGGACTGCATGGTTGTATTGATGGCAGAGACATTGGCACTGAGTTGTTTCACTTCTTGTTGGGTCTCAATGAGACCAGATTGCAAGGTGTTGAAGTGAGCTTCCAAGTCTTGGATACGAGTATGGGCCATGAGGATGGGGGAATTGAAAAGGGGTGGGCGGGGTAAAAAAAAAAAATTTGCCGAAAAAATGATATGGATGAATGTGATAAGGGCGAAGAGATGAATCCAATGGGATAGGTCTAAAATAATGGTGAAAAAAATTCCAGACTTTTTTTTTTTTTTTAATGGAGTTATACTCCGGTCTGAAGAATACTGCAGAGAGGGAATGCCCAAATGCTTAACCAGAAAGAAATGTGTATTTACTTGGCAACCCAAACAAAATTGCGTGGAAATAGATCTTGTTTGTTTTAATTTGTTTATGTTTCTGTCCCCAAGGGTTAGGTATTCAAGGGTTCTACAGACAAGGGTTTTCCCTGTGCTATAGCTCTCTGATATATGTGCGAGGTCCAACAGTAGTACTCGGCCCAATATGTCAGGGCACTAACTAAGGAGGATAGACCGTACGCTTAGCCATACTACCCGACTACCCAGGTACTAGAGAGTATCTTCCCGAGTGTTGTTCTCGGTGACACTATAGCAGTTAGGCGACCGATCTGTTTATCTAAAGAGGGCTTAAGGTAATCTAGGTTGATCCGTACACAGGTGTTGTCTGATGCACTAGCACTCAAAGGGGTACCAACAGGGGTTACAAGGGTGGCCAACAGATCTGCGCTAAAGTACCACTTGTATTTCCTATGTGTATGAATCCCTCAACCCTGGGTTTATGTGTGTAATGGAAGATCTCTGTGGCTTAAAGACGCTGGAATATGTCTCTACCCTGAAAAAAAAAATTAACCCACACTTTCTGCCGAGGAAAGTGCTCTGATACCACTTGTAATATACCAGATATAAAATGTATGCAGAATAGAAATAAAATGCTAGTAATGGTAGAATAACAACATTATAACCAGAGCATTCACCACAATAACACTGAAATGATATAAGAATAACAACAGAAATAACACTTTGAATCTGAAAGCAATGTTGACAGGCCTCTTCGAGGGGGAAACCTTCAGTTGAGAAGATCTCTATTACAATAATATCCAAGCCAGGGTTCTCATATCCTCGACTCCTATTTATACTAAAAAGAAGCATCTAGAGGAAGATCCTTCTAGAAGTAGAAGTTTTTATTAGGTCTTCTTACATCCGCCTTATTCTATTTTATTGAAAGGCCTTATTAATATTGACCTTTATTACATCCGAATATATTGTTCTACCTATGTGTGGGTTAGGACCCTAACACTCACTGCTCCAAGCATACCTCTGTCAGAATTTTCTCCTAAAATTTTCCCCTCTCTGCTTGTTGAGCTAATTTTTTATCTCATTTGATGGACCATTCCTTTAGTTAAGTAGTTTATAAACCGAACTCAAACTTTCCAGGAACTATCTTAACATATTTTTAAACAAAAATATTTTTTTATTATTATACCTGTATCATTTATTTGCTCTTTATTCGTTTGGATACGTGTTTATAATTCTTACATTCCATTGGATGTTTTGTATATATCCTGATACAGGTACAATTTAACTCCAATGCTAATAATCACAATTTCACTGTGAAGATTGCATATATTTTTTATATTGGCTAAGATAAAGACCAATAACATTGTCCCGCTTGATGCTACCATTCACAGTCCTGTTCGATATCCAAAAACATCTTACGTTTCTCTTTAACTTCTCCTTAATCTATAATATTAAGAGGAATCTTCTGGTGATAATTAAAAACGTGAGTTTCCCATAGGATTTTGGATGGACTCAGAATAATTTATACCAAACGACCATTGCGTTTCTCGAGAATGAAGGAAAAACATGCCATTTAAAAATCCATCATCTATCCTATACAACGATCCTTTGATAAAATAACTCCCAAACAAAAAACATTAATCATATCGACGTGCCAACAACGACATAAATCCTGTAGATAATAAAATTGTCCCTCTACATCAGAGGAACAAGAAGTAATTCACCAAATTGTCCATAATCTTCCACCATCGAAGACGCTCTGTCGACAAGGCACTACAACTTTCTAAACCATTCGACAATGGCTGGTAGGATGCCACACTTAGTGATGTCATGTYGGATGCCTATACTGTCACTTAGCTACCAACTTTATCGCATAACCTTCAAATATTTTAGAGGTAGCTTCGATGATTCTCTCACCATGTCTATTTTTGTTTGTGTAAGAGAGATTAGTTGTTGTTTTGAATGTTCCTCARTCAGAATACCATCGTTTGGTGATTCCACATCTAAAATCAAGTCAAGAGCATGATCATAGTAAGGGACTTGACCACTAAGTCCACTAAGATTGAAGATACCTTGAATCTACTCATCATCAACTTCACAAATGAACTCGTCGCCTCTTAAATTTAAGTACCATGAGATCCAGGATGTGTCTTCTCCATCAAAACCACTGACATATGATTCTTCAGTATCTGTCTCTGAATCCTCTTTATCATCAATATATTTTGTCTTCTCAAATGCATTGTTTTTTGGCTCCCTTGCATCCCATGAGTCTCCAATGTTGGTGTTCCTACCACCATATGTTGATGGGAATGATGATGGATCTTTATCCTTTTGATTGCCTCCTTTGGAAGATGATAGAGACATTTTTTCAAGGTGCTTATCCAACACATCATTGATCTGCTTCCTATCAAAGGAATCACACAAAGTTCCCAACTCAGATTTTGAAACACATGTTCTATTGTTAGTTCTTTTACTCTGATTCTTGTACATGTCCTCCTGGCTTATGTTGTAGATCAACTGTGGTCTGTCGAATTTATCACGTGCTAGCAAGAACTTCCTCAAAGATCAAAATCATGTGTACTTAATATCATGTTTGTCACTTCAGTCAACATATTTCCCATTCTTAAATGACATTAACTAGCTATGGAAAGATTGATTATATCATTATTATGGCCTAGAATTATACTTCTTTATTCAAGTGCCCTCATCAAAATAATTGAATTGTTACAAAAACCTGAGTAGGTGCCAAAACAAATGACAGGGAGGAATTAAATGAAGCTCAACACAGATGGAAAGCTAAATGGAGTGGTTATGTAGGCTCTTGCTCCCTTGCATATTAGATCCATAGTTAATTCAAAGTAATATAAGTTGATAATTACAGCTCTCATGTAATAGTGGAGAGATGGTGCTTCTTATAATCAGAATAGAACCGATCCTCTTCATTATTTAAAAGATATTAAACTCTATTTCAACGACCCAAATCCTTTTAACATATGAAGCTTTGATTTAAACTCTTCTTCATCTTGGATAATATGGGGATCCACATGAAATTATTATTTTAATAAAGCTTATAATATGACATGGGGATTAAACCAAAGTCATAACTTAAAGGACACCTGATATAAACTTTATGTTGAATTAAGTCATGATACAGACTTGGAAAGTGAGGTAAAATAAGACATGGTATTATAACAAATACTTGCTTTTGGCTTGGAATAATATTAAATACGTAACTCAAAAGGTAACTTGGTATTACCTTTTTGTTATGAGGTATTCTTGGAGAAGAGGGTCATGCAAATGAGTAGTATGATGAGTGAATGGCATGAATTTTTATTAGTTGGTTAATTTTTTCTTTATTCAAACCAAAGAGGTATAGAACAACGTCAGATGATGATAAACGATCTCAAATATATGGTACCAATTTATGAAATATGACATTTTGAGCATGCGAAGAATGGTAAAAGGGTCATATTGGTCATAGTTATATAAGCCATGATAATTTCGTGAAGAATATTTCACCAATTTTAATGAGAGTGTGCACAAGACTTTGCGCAAGCAATTGCGAAAAGAGGGGGAGTCTGGCAATGCTTTGATGGCTAAGTACTGTTGACAGAAATCATCGTCAACAATTGCCAACGAATAGATGTGCATCGCTTACAGTGGCATGCAAGCTTGAAATAATAACTTACGATCCTTAATTCTCTTAAGGAAAGGGGAAGGGAAGGGTAATGATAGGATTGAGGGGGACTCGATGAAAGACAATAAGAGGTTGATAGGGTTAGGTGGACCAGTTTATACAATGGGGGGAGATACAATGGAGTTAAAGGGATTCATGGATCTAGACTTCATGGAATAAATCATGTAAAGTGGTAAGAATGAGGAGGTTTGGTCCTGTTGTATAACCCGAAGGAACAGATACTTTGAATCTTGACAAAATGATTAGAAAGCTGGAAACTATTGTGAATGTGTGTTGAGGGAAAATCCCAAGCTTAACACTGAGCAATCAGTTAAAATATATATATATAGTCTACCTTTTAATATCGCCAACCATTGCTCCATCAGTTCTTCCCATCAAAAGGGAAAAAGGAAAAGAAAGAAAAAGAAACATAATAAAAACAAAAGCGAGAAAATCACTGAATAATTGCGACGTCAATGAAAACTAATCTACCTTTTTCGTTAATTTTTATCATTATATTTTTTTTTTGTTTTTTTTGTTTATTTATGTACAGAGGAAAACAAAACCATTAGCTTGGACTCAGGTTGGATGAAACTTAGCGTAAAGGAATGCGTCACCTGCTTTGCATGCAGATCTTGTGACTTGAAAAAACAAAATGCGTGGAAGGACTGTCAACATGCCAACCAACATATGTGTATGACTAATCAATACCCAAAAGAAACGATCACCAATATTCAAGACATGCCAACAAACAGATGCTTTTTCATTAATGATGAAGGTATCAATTTAATTAGATTTAGGGTTTAGGGTTTGTACCTTAAAGGGATGATCCATGAATTCATCAAACAAATTATTATCATCTCTTGGGACCTTTCTATCAGGAACAGGGTCGTCATGATGCAAAGAAGATTCCTAACATCGATTCAAAAACATAGGGATGTCTTTAAAATAATCATCTTCATTGAAGGAAAAAGTGCACTTAGGAGGGATATTCCAGCTAGTATCCAATTATCTAACCTCTCTTAATTGAAACAATGGATTAACAATAATGTCATACAATTTAAGATCTCAATCAAATTCATGGAAATCTTCAGAAGCAGACTCATCACATGTATCATGAAAGTCATATGGGTATTTATCAACTTGTATTGACCACTTACTAGCATCATCAACAAATACAAACGTGTCATAAATAATTTTGACATGGTCAGAATTGATTTCTTCCTTTGCATAATCAAATTTACTATCGTGTGTAAGAGAATAAGAATCTTGAGATGAAATATGATGTTGGGATTGAGTTTTTTCATGAATTTTGAGAAGGGTGATGTTTGGGATATGAGAGGTGGATTGATCATTAAGAATCATGATATAATCATGATCCTCTTCACATCCAAGCTCTTGACCACAAATAGTGAATTCATTATAAATAGGTCTTAGGAGAGAGGGATCCCAAGATATACTCCCAACATAATTTGAAGATTGAGATTCAAGAAAAAACATGTGATCCTGTAAAATTTTGATGACAGGGATTAAAGAAGACAAATCCNTATGATCTTGGGATTGAGTTTTTTCATGAAGTTTGAGAAGGGTGATGTTTGGGATATGAGAGGTGGATTGATCATTAAGAATCATGATATAATCATGATCCTCTTCACATCCAAGCTCTTGACCACAAATAGTGAATTCATTATAAATAGGTCTTAGGAGAGAGGGCTCCCAAGATATACTCCCAACATTATTTGAAGATTGAGATTCAAGAAAAACATGTGATCCTGTAAAATTTTGATGACAGGGATTAAAGAAGACAAATCCTTATGTGAATCATGAATACCAAAGGAGTAACCTGTTCTACGGATTTTCTCTTTGTAGTCGAGGCAAGTGGATAAAGCTAGCTCTAGGTTTTGAACATTCTTTTCTTCCAACCACCATCAGTAAAGAGGAGGTAGAAGTTCGTAGTAATGCAACAGGGCAGCCAAGTTGGTAGGGTGAACGAGATTAGGAATTGAATTGTATGAATTGATAAACCTAAGGTTAAATGTAAGAATGCTTTCATTATCCTTCATAAGTGACTAATTAAATCTCTTAAGATGCTCATACAGATTATATAAATGTGAAAAGGTAGAATTAAACTAGTAATAAATTTCAAACCATGTAGAGATGCAAGTTGGAATATTGGTTGTTGTCATTGATGCCAACCCTAGTCATTGGTTTTGGACCACAAGATTGATGAAGGTATTTGGACATGAAGGACAATGCACATGCAGATACAACACCCATGGATGGATAGTATACATCATGTTGTTTCCAGTGGTATGTGACACGTCACGTGGATCCTCATGGTTGAGGAGAAATGAATTTTTGAAGATGACAAAGTGAATTGAAGAAGGAAGTACATGTAGGCCCAGAAGATAATTGAAGAAAAGAATTACAAAATAAGAAAGTGTCAGGTCTGCCCTAATGTTAAAAGGAAATGACATAAATGGTATAAATAAATATCATTATACATTCATTTGATACAAGTCGAATTTCAAAGGAAATCAAAAGTAAAGAAGGTTGGATTTCAAGGGAGGATGAAGTCTTTTGATGATGTGTTCTAAGGTATGTTATTTACAGGTCATCTTACCATTTTCACTATAAATTGTTTTCTAGAATGATTCAGATGGTGAAATTGCTATGATATTTAGAATAAATATCAAGTTACATGTGTTAAAGTTTTCATCTCTTGATCCACTATAATTATCGAGATACACTCCGTGGAAGATAGAGTTTTTAAACAGTCATGAAGCTAGTCAATAAACAGGTGTTCCGGGTAAAATAGTCATAATTTCTTCATAGAGAATCCAAATGAAGTGGGACCAATTTCATTGGAAGGAGTACGGACTTTAGCTTCTTTTGTGTGAGTTTCAGAATCTGATGTTAAATATTGAGCACGGGGCATTCTGTACAAGTTCGCTCTCCTAAATAAACCAGAATTGAATAAAGTCGACCATTATTTCTATAACTTCTTTTTGGGGAGGATTCAAGGAGTGAAACTTGGAGGAGTTTCAGAGAATACATTGAGTAATATTATCTATAGGATCAAAGTATTCCAAGAATTGAATAATTATAGAAGTTGAAGAAGTCTCATGAAGCATTATCAGGCTCTATGTGATGGTTGGTTGATGGTGATGATTTAATATAAAGTTTTATTATATCTCATATATTCTTGGGTGGAAAAAAGGGGTAAGGATGGAGAGGTCAACCCTCTCTTGATATTGGATTATTTTATCTTCCTCTTGGAGGTTTATCTCTCCCTTTATATTTGGAAGCGGTAGCTACCTTTGGAAGTCATCACTTCCCTTGAACAATAACTATTGATTATTTCTCATATATTGTGCATGGTGTATTGTGGTGTATTGTTGTAACTCTTATACTATTGTTCATTGCTCATTGGATATAATTGAATGGTTTAAGTATAAATTGAAAAGGTTTTTATATGATACTTGATACTGATTCACCCCCCTCTCAATATCAACAATTGGTATCAGTGCGGGTTACCTTCAGTACAATTTAACCATTGGAAGGAAGATCCTCAGAACAAATGGAAGACAAAATTCCAAATGGGATTCCACCATTTGATGGAAGCAATTTTGAGTACTGGAGTGATAGAATGGAAACTTACTTGAAATATCTTGGGGAATATGTTTGTTTCTCAGTTTCTTCAGGATATAATGCTTTGAAGAAACCAAAGACTGCAGCTCAGAAGGAAGCAAAAATGAACAACAAATTGGCAATAGATACCATCCTGGATGGATTGATAGATTCAGTGAAATCCAAGGTGGGATCATGTGCATCATCAAAAGAGATTTGGGACAAGATACAAGACCTTTATGCAATGGAAGAAGAAGAAGAAGAAGGAAGAGAAGAAGTTGAAGCAAATTACAACATCTCAGATTTCAAAGAAGCAAATAGAGGCCAGTTCTTTTTCTTTAATTGTGAAGGAGTAGGACATGTTGAACTTGAATTTCCTCATCCAATGATTGAAATAGATGACATTGAAGAATAAAATTCCAATGAAGAAGACGAAAATCATAAAGCAGAAAGTATTCAACAAGAAGATGAGAATCTTAAAAAATTGAAGCATGTTGAGATTGAAAATAGCAAGCTCAAAGACATGCATAGAAAACTAAGAAGTGAATTGGGTAGTTGTGAAAAGATAGTTGTAAGCTTGAAGAAACAATTAGAAGACTTTGAGAAACTAAGAGAAGAAAACATTTCCTTGAAAACTCTACTCGAAGAAGAAATAAGAATAGGAGAAGTAAGGAATGTCCAAATGATGAAGAAAGAAGAAGATTGTGAGAAACTTGAACAAGAAGTTGTCTCATTGAGGAAGAGCTTAATAAAATCTCAAGTGCCAAAAGACTTAACACATATTGGATGCATGGGTGAAACTTCATACAAAGAAGATGCAAATACCAACAAGAAGATTGAAGAAAGAGCTACACAAACAGTTGATGAGAAGTGGACTAGGATACCGGAAAGAAGGAATGATTACAAAATAGATGAATATCCAAGAAGACCTCCTACCTTCAAGAATCAAATAAGCTTCAATCAATATAAAGGAAACTATAGAAGAGTAGATCATGAACCCAGATGGACTACATCACAAAGAAGGCCACTTACTCCAAGGTATCAAAATTTATTTCTTGGTCATTGTTATACTTGCAAAAATTTTGAACATAAGGAAATTAATTGCAGAATCAATGAAAGGAACAAATACACAAGAAGCATGAATGGTGTAAATAGAAGATATTGAAATAATCGTGGATTTTTCAACAAAAGTTATAATTCATTTTCCCCATTAATGAACAAAAATATTGTATGCTACAAATGTAATTATCTTGGTCACAAAGCACGAGATTGAAAATATATGAATGAATATGTCTCTATGCCAACCACAACATGGAGAAGGAAAGAGATTACAAACAATGAAGATTGCCGAATAGCATTAACCGCTGAAGAATGTAGAGAAGAAAATGAATGGTACATAGACAATGGATATTCTTCACACATGACCGGGGATCAAGATAAATTCATCAGCTTCAAGAGAAAGGGTGGCAATGTTGCATTTGGAGATGAATCGTCTGCCAAAATACTTGGAGAAGGTGTAGTAGAGTTTGGAAGAAAAAATGTAAAAGAAAAGAATATCCTATTGGTTGAAGACTTGAAGCATAGTCTACTCAGTGTTAGTAAAATGTGTGATCAAAGATACACTCTTACGTTTGACTCCCGAAAATGTAAAATCAAAGAAAATAACTTAGGAAGATTGGTTGCAACTGCAACAAGAAGAACAAACAACATATACATCCTAGACATGAAGAAGAGAGAGAAGAAAAAATCCACACAAAAGGATTCCAAGGAAGAAAAATTCCCAAAGACCAAAAATAAGGATGAAGTATTATTGATTTCCACATGTTCAAGGGGGGCGTCCCCAAAGAAGAAGGTTACCTTTTGCCATTAAACTAAGGGGGAGAAGCCCTACCCTTTGCCATTGATGTCAAAGGGGGAGAGAAATTGGGATCATGATGATAGAGGGATCATGATGTTGCCATCAATGACAAGGGGGGAGATTGTTGGAAGATTGGTTGTTGTCATTGATTTCAACCCTAGTCATTGGTTTTGGACCGCAAGATTGATGAAGGTATTTGGACATGAAGGAAAATGCACATGTAGATACAACACCCATGGATGGATATTATACATCATGTTGTTTCCAGTGGTATGTGGCACGTCACGTGGATCCTCATGGTTGAGGATAAATGAATTTTTGAAGATGACAAAGTGAATTGAAGAAGGAAGTACGTGTAGGCCCTGAAGATAATTAAAGAAAAGAATTACAAAATAAGAAAGTGTTACGTCAGCCCTATTGTTAAAAGGAAGTGACATAAATGTTATAAATAAATATCATTATACATTCATTTGATACATAATTCGAATTTCATAGGAAATCAAAAGTAAAGAAGACCGGATTTCAAGGGAGGATGAAGTCTTTTGGTGATGTGTTCTAAGGTATGTTATTTACATGTCATCTTACCATTTTCGCTATAAATGTTTCTCTAGAATGATTCAGATGGTGAAATTGCTATGGTATTGAGAAGACATATCGAGGTACTTGTGGTAAAGGTTTCCACTCTTGATACACTATAATTATGGAGATACACTCTATGGAAGATAGGGGTTTTTACCAGTCCTGAAGCTAGTCAATAAACATGTTTTCCGGGTAAAACAATCATAAATTCTTCATAGAGAATCCAAATGAAGTGGGAAAACTTTCATTGGAATGATTACAAACTTTAGTTTCTTGTGTGTGAGTTTCATAATATTATGTTAAATAGTGAGCTTGGGGCATTCTGTACAAGTTCGATCTCCTGAATAAACCAGAATTGAATAAAGTCTACCGTTCTTTCTATAACTTCTTTTTGGGGAGGATTCAAGGAGTGAAAATTGGAGGAGTTTCAAAGAATACATTGAGTAATATTATCTATAGAATCAGAGTATTCCAAGAATTGAAGAATTACAGAATTTGAAGAAGTCTCAGGAAGCATTATCAGGCTCTATGTGATGGTTGGTTGATGGTGATGATTTAATGTAAAGTTTTATTATCTCTCATATATTCTTGGGTGGAAGGAAGGGGAAAGGATGGAGAGGTAAACCCTCTCTTGATATTGGAATATTGTATATTCCTCTTGGATTTTTATCCCTCCCTCTATATTTGGAAGCTATAGCTACCTTTGGAAGTCATTACTTCCCTTGAACAATAACTATTGATTATTTCTCATATATTGTGCATGGTGTATTGGTGTAACTCTTATACTATTGTTCATTGCTCATTGAATATAACTGAATGGTTTAGGTATAAGTTGAAAAGGTTTTTAAATTGTACTTGATACTGATTCACCCCCCTCTCAGTATCAACAATACATTCATCAGGGAGGTTGGAAAATAAAGAAATGACATCGCCCTCAAGGGAATTCATGAACAAAAGCATGCAAATATCATTATAATTTACTCTGAGAATGGTGCAAGCATTTGAAAATGAACGAATATGTTCAACCACCATAACAGTTCCATCGCCATGAAATAAAAGAAAATGTTTCTTGAATTTGTGAGGTAATGGATTAACCAAGCGAGCGAAATTTTAGGGGGTGGGCACAAACCATGGGGAATTATTTAGGTCTTCTTCCAACTCAAAAATCCCATACTTGCAAATGAATTTCCTAGGGTTAGTAGCTGAAACCACAGGGTTACAACCACCAAACATGCTTCCAATCGGTTAAGACATTAAGGTCTAGGGAAGAAAAAAGTAATTTTGAAAGAATTAAAAAAAAAACTAGGAACGAACCATTGAATGAGTGTCTCCAGTATGGTCGCCAAAAATATGTTGACGTCAAGGGACTAGAGAGTCCCCAACATCAAAATTTCAACCTCTCGTGGGGCTAGGCGAGAAGAGATGGGAATGTCACCCTAAGATTAAATCCCCAAATACAAAGAGACATTGAACTCCAGGCTAAATATCCTCTAACCTATAGTCCAAGCGTGAGTCCTTTGCCTTGTATTTTACTTTTTAACAATATTTGATTTTTATGCGATTTTATAATTTTATTACTTCTATGTGGAGTTTTATACATTTAAAATAACAAAATTAAATCTACTAAAGAAAATGCAAATAATAAAATGAAAAAAAAAAATGAAGAGGCATTTGTTTTGTATTTGTTTAGCAAAAAGTGATTAAAGCAAAACTTAACAAAAGTTAGGAAAAGTTAAGTCCTAACTGATTAATGCTTTTATTATACCTGTATCATTTGTTTGCGCTTTCTTCATTTGGATATGTGTTTATAATTCTTATATTCCATTGGATGTTTTGTATATAGCCTGATACGGGTACAATTAAACTCCAATGCTAATAATCACAATTTCACCGTGAAGATTGCATGTATTTTTTATACTGCCTAAGATAAAGACCAATAACACTCTCTCGCTTCCTGCAACCATTCACAGTCTCGTTCAATATCCAAAAACATCTTTCGATCCTCTTTAAATTCTCCTTAATCTGTAATATTAAGCAGAATCTTCTGTTGATAATTAAAAACGCGATTTTCCCACACCAAACGACTGTTATGTTGCTCAGGAATGAAGGAAAAACGGGCCATTTAAAAATCCAGTATCTATCATGTACAACAATCCTTTGACAAAATAACTCCCAAACAAAAAAACATTGATCATATCGACGTACCAACAACAACATAAATCATGTAGATAATAAAATCGTCCCTCTCCATCAAAGGAACAAGAAGTAATTTACCAAATCGTCCATAATCTTCCACCACTGAAGACGCTCTTTCGACTTTGTAAACCATTCAACAATGGTTGGCAGGATGCCACGCTTAGTGATGTCATGTTGGATGCCTATATTGTCACTTAGCTGCCACACGACCTTCAAATATTTTAAAGGTAGCTTCGATGATTCTGTCACTGTGTCTATTTTTGTTTGTGTAAGAGAGATCAATTGTTGCTATGAATGTTCCTCAGTTATAATATCATTGTTTGGGGATTCCACATCTAAAATAAAGTCAAGAGCATGATCATAATAAGGGACTTGACCATTAAGTCCACTAAGATTAAAGCTATCTTGAATGTACTCATCATCAACTTCACAAATGAACTTGTTGCCTCTTAAACTGTAGTACCATGAGATCCAGGATGTGTCTTCTCCATCAGAACCACTGACATTTGATTCTTCAGTATCTGTCTCTAAATCCTCTTCATCATCGAGATATTTTGTCTTCTCAAACACATTGTTTCGTGGCTTCCTTGCATCCCATGAGTCTCCAATGTTGGTGTCCCTACTAGCAGATGTTGATGAGAATGATAATGGATATTTATCCTTGTCATTTCCTCGACAATTTTTCAAGGTGTTTATCCATCGCATCATTGATCTGCTTCCTATCAAAGGAATCACACAAAGTTATCAGCTCAGATTTTGAAACACATGTTCTACCGTTAGTTCTTTTATTCTGATTCATGTACATGTCCTCATGACTTATGTTGCAGATCAACTGTGGTCTGTTGAAATTATCACGTGCTATCAAGAACTTCCTCAAAGATTAAAAACATGTGTACTTAAGATCATGTCTGTCACTTCAACCAACATAATTTCCCATTCTTAAATGACATTAACTAGCTAGGGAAAGACTAATTATATCGTGATTATGGCCCATAATTATACTTCTTTATTCAAGTGCCTTCATCAAAATAACAAAATTGTTACAAAAACCTGAGAAGGTACCGAAAAAAATGACGGGGAGGAAATAAATGAAGTGCAACATAGATGGAAAGCTAAATGGAGTGGTTTTGTAGGCTCTCGCTCCTTTGCATATTCAATCCAAATTTAATTCAAAGTAATATAAGTTGATAATTACATCTCTCATGTAATAGTGCAGATATGGCGCTTCCTATAATCAAAATAGAAGTGATCCTCATCATTATTTAAAAGAGATTAAACTCTATTTCAACTTCCCAAATCCTTTTAACATATGAAGCTTTGATTTAAACTCTTCTTTATCTTGGATAATATGGGGATCCACATGAAATTATTATTTTAATAGAAGCTTATGATATGACATGGGGATTAAACCAAAGTCATAACTTAAAGGACACTCGATATAAACTTTATGTTGAATTAATTCATGAGAAACACTTGGAAAGTGAGGTAAAATAAGACATGGTCTTATAAAAAAATACTTGTTGTTGGCTTGGAATAATATTAAATACATAACTCAAAAGGTAACAAATGAGTAGTATGATGAGTGAATGGCATGAATTTTTATTAGTTGGTTACTCTTCTCTTTATTCAAACCAAAGAGGCATAGGACAACATCAGATGATGAGAAACGATCCCAAATGTATGGTATTAATGTACAAAATATGACGGGTCGAGCATGCGAAGAATGGGAAAAGGTCCATATTGGTCATAGTTCTATAAGCCATGATAATTTCACGAAGAATATTACGCCAATTTTAATGAGAGTGTGCACAATACTTTGCGTAAGCAATTGTGAAAAGAGGGGGAGTCTGGAAACGCTTTGTCGGCTAAGTATTGTTGACAGAAATCATCGTCAACAGCAGGCATGCAAGGTAGATAGTAAGGATTACACTTTTGAAGCTTTATGTGGCTTATTGATCACTGATCAACACAGATTGCTTGATGAAGGTAATATTGGTGGTAAACATAAATCCCACTTGATCAAGGGAAAGGGAAATTTGAATAATAAGGAAATAGGACGGTTTGATACCTCTATACAAATACCTAGATGCCTCGACCAAAAACCTTAAATCTATACAGATGCACCTCGTCATAGTTGAAAAAAGAAAATATGTTAGTATTGTGGAAAGACTGGACATGTGGAGAATGTTTTCTATAAGAAGAGAGATGACCTAGAATAGAAGGTCAAACGCCTTGAAGGAGACATGTCCATTGTTCGTAGACCCACTGATAATTTCACCTTCCAAGTTGGAACTTCTCAAGCCTTTCTATCTCATTCTGCACAAAATGAATGGGTAGTCGACTCTAGGTGCACTCATCATATGGCTAAAGATGCTTCCTTGTCCATGTATTTAGATAAAGTTGTGGAGAGAAAGATCTATATTGTTTATTACTTTGCTCTTGATATTGTTGTTAATGTTGATGTTCCCTATTGACATGGGAGAATTTTCCACGTCTATGATGTATCAAACCTCAATGCCAATCTATTGCCAGTTTCTTAATTAAAACAGATAGGTATGGTTGTGGAGTTTTGGACAAATCGGTTCCTTGTTTGAGATTTGAAGAAAGGTCGGTTGATTTTCATTGAAGGGTTTATCGACTCGAATGATAGTTTATATAAATTGTGTGGCACAACTTGACCCAAATTTGAACCGACTGCTTTTTTTGTTCACAGCGACAAACAAATTCAAACCTGGAATGAATGACTTGGATACCTAAATTTTTTAATTCTGCAATCAATGGAAACTCAGAATATGGTTGTTGATTTACCTAAAAAATTTGCCCCTGATGGAGTCTATAAAGGATGTGTTGTTGGCAAGCATCAACATGCACCCTTTGACTCTGGCAAAGCATGGCAAGAAAAGAACCTCCTCGAGCTGGTTCATAGTGATCTCTATTGCATCAATCTACCTTCCCTAGTAGGTGTAAGGTATATATTTTCTTTCATTGATGATCTCTCTCATTTCACTTGGGTTCATTTTCTAAAGAGAAGGAATTTTGTATTTGAAAAATCCAAAGAGTTGAGGGCCTTTGTTGAAAATCAATGTGGCCAACCCATCAAGTGCCTCAAATCAAACAATGGTGGTGATTATGTGAATCAAACTTTTGAAGAATACGTGGTTCAATCTATTATTGACTGGTAGTGGTCAATCCCTGACACCCCTCAGCAGAATGGCATTGCAGAATGCAAGAATCAGATGTTAATCAAAATGGCTAGATGTATTGTGTAGGCCAAATATTTGCCTCTTCGCTTTTGGGCTGAAGCTATATAGTGTGAAAACTATTTTCTCAATCGCATCTCAACTCGAGTTGTTCCTTCATTGAATCTAGTCAAATGATGGTGTGGAATAAATCCCCCATTCGGTCACCTCCATGTGTTTGGATGTGTTTCCCGGGCTCATATTTCTGATGATTGCAAAAAGAAATTGGATGCAAAGATTCAGGTTTGCATCATGATGGGATACTCTAAAGATTCTAAAGCCTATCGACTGTTTGACCCTGTCAAATGGAATATCATTATCAAAATAATGTATGGTTTGATGATAATTATTTTGGCCTCAAGTTGTTGAATGCCTCCCACTAGTACAAAATAAGAAATTTGTTACTAAAAAGCAACTAAAAATCATATGTATACGACTATTTTTGTGTTAGCGACTAATGGTAGCAAATTTGCAATCTCTTTTCCTTGAACTAAATTTTAGTTGTATCTCACTTTGTTGTTAATTGATAATCGATGAGTAAGAAATATATGACTAAAAGTTAGTCAGGGGAAAAGAGACTGTAAATTTGCTACCAATAGTCGTCAACTCAAAAATAGTCGTATATATCTAATTTTTAGTTGTTTCTTAACAAATTAGCCAATTTGTACTAGTGTGGTCACAACTTGGGAGGGTGTCGATTTGGATCATGAATTTGGGGGGAAATCCCTTTTTCAAATATGCAATTTGATAAGACAAACAATAGGATTGAATAGGATTTCATTCTAGATGTGTTGGATTGGTTAGGATTTGGTCTTTCTTCATTATGACTATGGAAACTCTTTTTATGCAACATTTAGCTAGAGTAATCATCATATAAATTTAAACAATGAAGCACATTTTAACATGATTGCAACATGGATTAACAGACATTTCTATTAGTTGTGTATTGTAAATATAAATAGTGCAAACACAAATAATTCAAACAACCCGATAGGTGGCATAAATGAAAAGTAGAAAAAAATCTACGACTTTCCATATAATAAATATGTATTTTGTGGTCAAGGGAACTTTGGTAGAAATATATGAAGCAAAAAAAGGTTCAAACAATGCACAATTAAGAAGTTCCCACTCAGCTACACCTGTAACGACTTTAATTTCTAGTGAAAAAATTACTCTCGCTACCAATATTGGTTATAGTAAAAATTTGGAAATGTGTCATCTACTAGAGTTATACATAGTTCATAAAGTATACAACAATGTATGTAGTGACAACCCAATGAAGTAATTACAGCTAACAACCTTTCCTATGTGACTCTATAGACAATTTCTTGGTTCATATCTAAATTTATTAATAAGTATGAATGAAGCTCGGTAAGAAAATTTAGAGTGTTTGTTGAAATGGAAATGGACAAACATAAAATACATAAGTTATTTCCAAGTTTCCAAGGCTTGAAAAATGTAAATCTCTAACTCCATATAATTATATATAAATTTGCATGCAGATTATCCCCCAAACTATATACCACGTAAATCTCTGAATTTATATTTAATTAGATTAACCCAAACAAAAAAAGGATAAAATTATCTTAAGACCAAATGAGATGAATGGAAACATGAAACAAGATCAAGGGAAAAAAATAGGAGACAATTCTTCGAAAAAACTTAGAAGTGATGTCAAAATCTAATCTCACCTTTTTCAAATCTAGAAAATCCAATGTTGATGGAGAAGCTTACACACCTTTCAAATCTCTCCACTCTATTTATTTACCATTATTGTACTTTGCATGCAAGTCCCAAAATATATACATAACTACACTTATACGGGTTACAAAAAAATAAAAAAGAGTTGCTATGTAAAATGAGTGCAATAATGCCTCATTCACAATTGCATGTAATCCATCCTACATAATATTAAAATTTACCTCTTGTAGCTTGTGGTTAAACAAATGCATACTCAAGGAAACTAACTTGGAAAAGTACACATCATAATTTAGGGAAGATCCTAATACTTACATATTTTAGAATATATAGAAGACCAAAAAAACATATAGCTTATAGAGCATAGGACCTTGAACACCAAAAAAACATTAAAAATACAATAGAAATTGAAAAAACATGTGATAAGAGAGCACAAAAAACTGTAACTAAGTTTGGCTTAAGGCCTACAACCAACATCTGCTCAAAGAGAACTAAAGCCTTTTTTTGATACCCATCAATCATTGCATTCCATGAAATCACATTTCTTTTAGCCAGTTTTTCAAACACATCATGCACAAACTCTTTACTTTTTAATCACATAACAATTGATACACTTCCCAAGTTGCAGATCTCCCAGATAAGCGCAAGACAGAAGAAGATTGACCATTATTGCAAAGTTTGGTCTGACATAATCTTCTTCCATTTGATAATAAATTCTAAAGGTCTCATCGGCCTGTCCATTATGCACATACCCAACAATCAAAGCACTCCAAGAAACCAAACCATGCCAATTCATTCCATCAAATGCTTGGTGAGCATCTTCCGCACACCCACATTTCACACCTTGCGATGTTTTTGGTCCAAGACACCACATTTCGTTCAAGAATTTTGTCAAACACTTGGCATGCATCCTCTGTTCTCCCATTTTTTATGGAAAATCTTGTATATATACAATAATGGAAATCATTGCTAGAAGGGAGATTCAGATGTTATATTATGAATACTATTTGATAACCATGACACGTATAAAAAAGTGTTCACTCTTACCTCTTGAATAGCTCTCGCGGTCGCAATACGACTAATCGACTTTTCCTCCATAGTCCACAAAGAAAATGTGAGGGATGAAGGTTTATAACTATATATGAATCCATAATGTCACTTGTGGAGACAAATATTAATGGCACCCCTCATGCATGAATGGTAGAGTGATGGCTCACGATCTTTCCACTCTTTTAGAGAACCCTAATGGTTATTGTTTCACTCCTTCACAGATGGTAGAGCAATGGATCACAAGCTTTCCACTCTTTTATAAAACCCTAATCGTACGAGATATGGAGATGATTTGAGATACCAAATGCTCGTTCTCATATGTTATGGTTGTTGTCACGACCCTAAAAATGAACGAACCCCTTCCCTTTGGAAATATACAATGTGATAGGGTATTTTATAGCTTAACAATACCAATAAATTCAGTTGATTATGGTTCTATTAATGTTGACGATTCTAAATAGATGTGTTATTTTAGAATATTTGGAAAAAATTCAGAATTTATAGCTTAAATATTCATGCACCCATTTTGAAGAATAATAATGCCACAAGAATTTGTATGCCAATGGATAGATTGTAATTTACAAACACAACCTTCTCTCATAATAAATCCCAAAACATTTGACTCTCCCAGCAACTAACATTAATTTTATTATTAAAATTTAGAAATACAATTTGCATTTACATCGCTTGGTCGTGGCCACACATTATATCTACATTAAACATTAATTAAAATGGGGATTATATTGGGGATGTTACAACATCATTTCATCCCAGAAAATAAAATTCATTGGAGCATATCCACGTACATAGGTAAGCGTATATACACATATGCATAAATAATCGATAGCATGTCCAAAACATCATATAGTACTCCTCCTTATTTGAATCATATACCAACACATATAAAAAACAAACCAAGAATTCATGTTTAAATATGAATGGAAATTTCATGCAAGAGGGGCATTACACATTTCCCCTCTTAAAACAAAACTTCAACCGAAAGTTTTTTAAGTAATAAAAAATGGGTATTCAAGGCGCATAGATGTTGCATCCTCCCAAGTGGCAGAATTTGGACTATAAATACACCATTGGACATTTATCTTGTCCACTAGATGTTGTCTGGTTTTTCAAGTGTGTTGGTCCAATATACCTATTGGTTCAGCCTTTAGAAACTCCTCATTTGTGACTTGCAAATGATTCAATTGTTTCCAATCTAGGATGTGAGATGCATCTGAAATATAATTTCTCAAAACAAATACATGAAAAAAATTATGCATACTATGTAACACTGGTGGCAAAGCAAGTTGATATGTTATAGGAGCAATATTTTCCAAGATTTCAAATGGCCCCACAAACCAAGGGGAAAGTTTGGATACTTTCCCATACTTTATGGAACTTTTTTCGGGTTTAACTCATTAAAATATGTGATCCCTCACTTCATAGCTACTATCCCTTCTATGCACATCAACATAGCTCTTTTGATTATCTTGAGATTCCTTCAATATTTGTATAATTAAGGATACTTTCTCTTCCATTTCCTAAATGATCTTGGGTCCCACCAAGATTATATCTTCCAATTTATCCCAACTTAAGGGAGTTCTGCAAGGCGTACCATACAATAGCTCAAAAAGATCCATACCAATAAAACTATGGTAGCTATTATTATAAGAGAACTCCACCAATGGAATATATTCTTCCCATTTGGTTTGTTGATCCATAACATACATGTGAAACATGTCTTCTAAAACTTGGTTCACCCCCCCCCCCCCTGTTTGACCGTCAATCTTGGGGTGATATTTTGTGCTAAAATTAAGCTAAGTCTAAAGGGAAGCTTGGAATCTAATCCAAAATTTAGTAGAAAACATAGAAGCTCTTTCAAAGATTATTTTCTTTGGAAAACCATGAAATCTCACAATCTCCTTGATAAACACCCATGCTATCTCATGATCCTTGTAAGTATCTTTCACTGGAATGAAATTAACACTTTTAGTGAGTTTATCCACCACTACCAAGATAAAGTTGTGTTTTCTAAAATTTAATGGTTACTCTACTATCAATTCCATTGATACAAGTTTCCATTTTGATTTTTAAAATGTCATGGACATTCCACTAAAACAGTTCATCGCAACAGATATAATAAATAAAATTGAAATCTACACAATGAAGGTTAAATTCCTTTAGATTCCAAAATCATTAATTATTGATTGCTTGCTTATGCATGAAATAGATCAAATGTGGAAAAAGAGAATAGTAAAATACACTCAGAGACCATCCACAAAATAACACAAATATTTTCTCTAGGAAACCCTTACAAGAGAAAACCTAGCTAGAAGGTGAGGTTTCTCTGCCATCTTTTCTCTATTATGGAAATAATGGAAGTACAAAGGAGAAGGCACTCTCTATGGAGTTACCTAAGACCTGTGGCATGTTAGGATTATACAGAACATTAACCCCCTCTATTATTCTCTCTAATTTCCCACTCTCAGTTGTTCAACTATGTTATGAAACAAAATACAATAACATAGAATAGAACCCCTTCTCCTCCTAGTGGTCTGGTATTGAACATAGCCTGATAGCCATCTAGGGGTAGGGTTTTGACTTCCTCAACCCTCATTTGTGATAAGGTTTAGGAAATTATATAATCTTATTGAAATTACATAGGTGTATAGCCCCATATGCATGAGTAACAGGGTTTGATGTGGCATCCTCTCGTACCATGGAGGTCAACACGGTAGGTCAACTTGTGGGAGGCATAACTTTTGCATACGAGCTTTGATTGACATGATTTTTGCATTGTTCGAAATGTCTCAATGTGTATAATGGAATAATATGGTATGAGCCACTACTAGGAAATTTTTTACCCCAAGAAATTTCATTTGATTCCTCAAAATGGCTCTGGAAGGTTTCAAACCTCAATTTTCCAACCTGGGACTTGCCATTAAATGACCTCGCAAGCTTGTTCCTCCAATTTTTTCCACTTTGAAAGCATTGAGATAGATGAAAAAAAAATTATTATGATCCAATATGGACCATATGTCCCCATTTAGAGAGGCTTTTGGTCCCAAAAATATTTACTGAATCAGGTGAGGAAATTTTTCTTCTACCTTCTCGCTGGAGTACCACTTTGATTTTCCTGGAAGTTGTCCTTTCAACACAACCTGCCAAAGGTCATGCTACCTTTGTCTTGTAGTTTTGGACTTCTTCTACAAAACTTTATCCTTTGCCAACTCTACTTGAGCATCTGGTGATAAATACTCTATGGAAGGTAGGACATGCTCCTCCTCTTGATCCAACATGGAATGCTCATAGAGTTTGAGATTATCCACATTCACTATTGAGTAAATGCACATGTATGGGGGTATACTGAGTCTGTAGGTGTTATCTCCCACATTTTCCAATACCTCAAAAGAGCCATACCACATAGCCTTTATATTCTTACCAGGACGTTGTATTCTTTCCTTATTAATTTGTAACCACATTATGTCTCCCACTCTAAATGTTCTCTATGTTCGATGTTGGTCATGTCTAGCCTTGTACTCTTCATGTGACTTCTTCAATGTCTCTTGTACTTTCAAATGGATCCACCTAATTTTCTCAAGAATTTTTTCTACTTTTAATGCATCTCCTATGAGGTCCTCCCTCACTCCTCCTTATTGTGCATATACAATATCTAAGGGTGAAGGTGGAAAGTATCCAAAACAAGTTTCAAAAGGTGACTTACCAATAGAAGTGTGGACTACTTTGCTATAAGAGTGTTTTATATAGATCAAATTTTCACCCTAGGTCTTTGGATACTTCTGATTGTAACCCCTCAAAATCTGCACCAAATTCTTGTTGATTACTTCCATCTTCCCATATGTTTGTGGGTGGAATGTTATAGACCTATTTAGGTTAGTGTCCATCTTATCCCACAATGTAGTCCAAAAATAACTGATAAATATGGTGTCCCTATCTGAGATGATGCTCCTTGGTATCCCAAAGTTCTTCTAGATATATTCAAAGAACAAGTTTGTTGCTTCTTGTTCCTTGATGGTATTTTTACAAGGCATGAGAATGCACATTTTTTTTAACCTGTCAACAACCACAAATAAATAGTCATGTCTCGTTCGTGTGGTTGGTAAACCACCCACAAAATCCATGGAAATGATTTCCCAAGGTCTAGTGGGTACCAGTAAGGGATGGTATAGACCTTGCTTCATATTATTGGGCTTGTTGGTACAATAAACTATACATCCTCTAATATATTGTGCTACATCTTCTTGCATTCTAGGCCAGTACACATACCTATGTAATTTGGAAATTGTCTTCCCAACACCAAAATGTCCTACAACCTTGGAGGTGTGAGCCTCTCTGATTACATGCAATCATTCACCTTTAGGAACACAAAGTTTGTCGAGCTTGTAGAGTGGACTATTCTAGAAATGATAGTCAACCTTGTTTTCGCCTTATTCTACATGAATGTTTCCTTGTAACTATTGAAATACCTCCTTGAAGTTCTCATGTTCTATGTATGCTTCATGGGTAAAAGGCTTCATGTGCATAAAATTTCCCAATTCTATAATCTTGGATGTGTGTGGTCATGAAAGCATGCCTTCCAACTTGTTTGTGCTACCCTTTTTATACTTTATGAAAAAATGAAATTGTTGTAAGAACCCCATCCATTTGTAGTGCCCGATTGATGTAACTTACTCTGGGCCTACAAATACTGTAGTAGTTAGTGATCTGTGTGGATGATGGTCTCCTTTCCCATTAGATAGTGCTTCCACTTTTTGGCATCTTATACCAAGCCATAGAGCTCCTTTTCATAGGTAGGGTAGTTAAGGACTTCCCCATGAAATACTTCATAATGATAATAGTCAGACCTTCCTCTCTACATCAGGATTGCTCCCATGACATACCCACTTGCATTTGTATCCACTTTGAAGGGATTCTGCAAGTTTGGTAGCACGATCATTGGTGCCTGACTGATCTCATATAAATCCTTATGTTGATTCTTCCCCCACTAGAAACTCTTACCACTTATCATTATGGTGTGGAGTGGTGCAACTACTACTGAAAATGAAGCTATGAACTTCTACAAGTACTGTGTTTCTAATCCAAAATCGGATCCAGAAGCCTGACAGGGCTCAAAAAGGCTAAAAAATGAAAGTGCTCAGAATCCGATGAAACCAGTGCCATTACGTCTGTCTCATCTTCCTGATTCTGACCATATATTTACTTCGTCAAACGGGCTCTGTATGTGAAAGATATCGCGTTCTATCCGAAAACCCAAACAGACAAAAAAAAGAGGGATGACTGTACAGTGCCACGTGGTAGGCTGACTGTACAGGCCATATGGTTGTACAGATGACGTGGTAACTCTTGGGGATGACACATGGCAGGTGACGGAGCACATGTATGGTAGACAGTTGGACCAATCTATGGGTGACACGTGTCACCACTGTAAGGGTGACATGTGGCATGGGATGACATGAGCAGGTGACTGGGAAGGTACGGTGGCAAGCTGACATGGCAAACACTTGGCAGGGTACGTGGTAGACATGTGGAGCATCCAGTATTCGACACTTGGCATTCTTCTATTGGTTGTTGAGGTGCCACGTGGCCCAGTCATGGGATGCCACGTGGCACCCTTTGATTGGTTTTTCATTTATGTAAAATTTTATGGGTTCACCGGGGTTGAACCCCCGACCTATACTTTGGGAAATGGACTAGCAGGACCGGGCTAACCACTCGGGCCACTAGTGTTCCTTGTTACTATACGGGAATAAAACTATTTGAATTTGGTCAAATTTTGATTCGGCGGGGGGAAAGGGTCGGGGCTTAGCCCCAGCCCTCGAAATTGACATATGACCATGGTTCAACATATATTATTACATGACCATATGCATGGGGAGTTGGCAGATAGGGACTAGCCGCAAGTCACGGGGAATCCCATAGGACCAGGAGCGCATCCACCRTTTTGGTCGCCGGAGGTTAAGTTGGTAGTTGTGGTCCTATGCCGACGCCATAAGACCTGGGGCTATAGCCAGTAGTTGGGGCGCGTATTAAGGGCGCTGTCCCATACCCTACTGCCACATGACCAGGTATTTCAGATAAGGGGGCCAGCGCRCAGCCCTATGGGCTGGCGCTTGGCCACATCATAGCCCATATGACTGAGAACAAGGGGGCGTGCGTCGGAAAAAGGGGKATTATCCCCAAATTTACACAAAAGTGGGTTTTTATGCTAAAGTTTGGGATTCTCATTGATTTATTGTCTGRTTTTAATGGATTTTCTCCATTTTTGGGAGATATTGGGCATTTTTGGAGCCCAAATTTTGGGAGGAAGTTGGGGATGGATAACCAACTTCAGATCTATATAAACCAAGCCTGTTTGAGGCCATGGAAGGATAGTCAGAGAAGATTTGTGCTGAAGGGAAGCCAAGCCAAAGCCATTTTTATGCAGGGAAGCTATTGAGGAGCAGACGCTTGCGGGCCATTTCTGGGAGCTCCGGACGTCTGTTTTGCGTGTCGTTTTCTTTGCAGGCTTCTAGAGATCTGGAATAACATGACCAGATCAGTCTTGTAGCCAATTGGCATTGCTGCGATGTACTTTTTATCTTTTGAACAGAAATAAAGAAGCCTCCCCCACAGAGACAAAGGCCCGGAGACGTAGGCAACATTATGCCGAACTTCGTTATCAATCCTCGTGTTATGGTTTGTTGTTGATTACTTCATTTCATATCTGCATATGTGTATATGGCTGTCATAATTCCTCTTCTTTCCTCATTCTTTCATTAAGTTTCTCAAATGGTTAATTAACACATGCAAAATTAAAACTCAACCATAGTCATTAAAAGATCCTACGGATCAGTTTCCCCAACAAATCTCCTAATTTTAGTGACAGTCGTAGGAACTGGCCATTTCATGATGCCCTCCATCTAGGTGAGATTTATCTTCAACTCAACTCCACCGATCACATACCCCATATACACCAAACATTGTACGAGGATTACCTGGAACGAAAGAGACTAGTTTTGGGTGAATCTTCAAAGGGAAAAAGTGAAGAGGAAGAGGACCATCCTCAGATTCCTCCTTCACCTCCATCAACACCTCCTTCTTCTCCTTCTTCTTCAAGTTCAAGTTCTAAATATAATGGAAATAAAAATGTTCATAAGAATAAAAGTGAAATGTCATTGTTAAAACTTGATGTAAAATTTGAGTTGCCCATATATGATGGTGAAGTAAATGCAGAAAAACTTGACAATTGGATCAGGCAGATGGAGGTATACTGCAGTGTGCAACAGATCAAGGATGAGGCCACAAAAATTAAGTTGTCATCTTTGAGACTTGCAGGTACAGCTCTCATCTGGTGGCAAAGCAAGCTACAAAAGGGAACACAACAAGTGGGTAATGTATTTCCATCATGGAAGAGTTTCTGGGAGCTCTGAACGTCCATTTTGCGTGCCATTTTCTTTGCAGGGTTCTAGAGATCTGGAAGAACATGACCAGATCAGTCTTGTAGCCAATTGGAACTGCTGCGATGTACTTTTGATCTTTTGAACAGAAATAAAGAAGCCTCCCCCACAGAGACAAAGGCTCGAAGACGTAGGCAACATTGTGTTGAACTCCGTTATCAATCCTCGTGTTATGGTTTGTTGTTGATTACTTCATTTCAGATCTGCATATGTGTATATGGCTGTCATAATTCCTCTTATTTCCTCATTCTTTCATTAATTTTCTCAAATGGTTAATTAACACATGCAAAATTAAAACTCAACCATAGTCATTAAAAGATCCTACGGATCAGTTTCCCCAACAAATATCCTAATTTCAGTGATAGTCGTAGAAACTGGCCATTTCATGATGCCCTCCATCTAGGTGAGATCTATCTTCAACTCAACTCCACCGATCGCATACCCCATATACACCAAACATTGCTGAGAAAACTTTCATTTATTGAGATTGACCAACAGTTGGTGCTTCGTTAGGGCCTCTAACACCTGCTTAAGATGTGAGATGTTCTCCTCCTAGGTAGAATTATAAAATAGTATATCATCCAAATAAACAATAACAAATGAATCTATATAAGGGTGTAATAAATCATTCATTATTCTCATAAATGTAGTTGACGCATTACATAAACCAAATGGCATAACCAACCACTCATACAAACCATGCCTTGTCTTGAAGACAATATTCCATGTATCTTCTTCTTTGACTCATACCTAGTGATATCTTGATTTCAAACCCAGTGTAGTGAAGTACTTGGTATGTTGCAATTGGTCCAATAGATCATCGATCATGGGCAGAGGGTATCGATTCTTTGGTGTAATATTGTTCAATTCCCTGTAATTGATACACATTCTCCAAGTCCCATCCTTCTGGGAAAAATTATGATGGGTGACCCACAAGGTGAGGTACTTGGTCAAATCACACCCTACTCCAACAACTGTTGCAACTACTTCTTTACTTTGTTTTCTTCTAGAACAAAATGTC
This sequence comes from Picea mariana, assembly GCA_032191745.1. Lineage (NCBI taxonomy): Eukaryota > Viridiplantae > Streptophyta > Pinopsida > Pinales > Pinaceae > Picea > Picea mariana. Next base: position 166,076 of record JASDQU010104000.1, on the reverse strand, counting down.
TATACAACCCAATATTCAACAAGGGGGAGTCTGGAAATAATTGGATTATGCGCTCCACTTCTCTCTTATGTGGTAGCCCTATAGGCTCCTGGAACACTCCCCTATATGCCTTTAACAACTCCACCAACTCATATTTTTGATCCTTAGTACACCCTTCCAATGATGTCTTTACTTTTAATGACCCTTCACTAAACTGATTTTCCCTTAGGAAAAGTAAAACATATTTCTTGCTAGAATTGATCAATTTCTTAGCTTGATTGCCACTTACCATTGAATTTTTTTTATTTTCCTTTATGTTTGTTGATGATGAAGGATTTATCGTCCTTGATGAGACAATACCATTTGGCTCTCCTCATGAAGACAACATTCCTCATATACATGTAGGGGATTCTAAACACTACTCCACATACATACAGTGGTAGTACATCTAAGTCCTCTTCATATATTAAATAATCACTTACGACAAATTTAATGTTGTATTGCTTTGTTACCTTGGAATATATATCCTTGTTTACCCAACCTAATAGATAGGGGCTAGGATTATCGTGAACCTCTAATCCAAGATTACTGACTAGATCCACTAATATGGGATTAGCCTATAAACCAAAGTCGAATAGAGAATCTATATTGGTCTTCTTGACATGAATATTGATGTAGAAGAGCTTGGTTGTCTCTTTCTCTTCCTGGTGATGAAGGTTACTCAGATTCACCTCATTTTTCATAGATGTGCAAACAATATTTCCATACACATCATATCTACTTTCAACTTGATTGTTTGAATTTTTTGCTAGAAGGTTCTTTTTATTTATTTCCCTCTTGTAGTTCTTCAGGTTCATCTCTAGATGTAGTTTCCATCACTTTTCCTCAATGTGGCCATCAATTTTGCAATGATTGCAATGCTTGTTGGGATCTTTTCACTGATGTGTATTCATTGGTGTATTCTTATCTTTTTTCCCTTTCCACTTATTCTTCCCCTCCTTAGAATCTCCCTGGTACTCTTTCTTCTTAGAACCATTTGGTTTCCCCTTCTTTTGGCCTATGTTTTCCAAGTATTGTGCCCATACACACACCTCATCAATTGTTCTTGGCTTGAAGAGAATCACCTGCTTTCATAGATGACTATGTAATCCCCCTAGATACTTCAGGAGTACATCTGGGTTCTTGGGAGAGATTCCTAGCATGGTGGCCATCTTTATAAAATCAGTGGTGTACTCTTGTACACTTTCCCCCTGCCTCCTCCTAAATTAGTGCCACTGGATCCATTGGTCCTCTACATACCCGATAAGGTAGAATTAAGAGTTGATGAAAGTTTTGAAGTCCTCCCACCTAGTTACTGGTGGATCACCCTCCAACCTAAGTGTTTCCATATGGATTTTCCACCAAGTTAAAGCATGGCCTTCTAACTTCAATCTAGTGAATGAAATATCTTTCTCTTCATCTATATGGTGAACATTAAAATAAACTTCTAGTTGGTGCAACCAATGATTCATTTTTAATGCATCGATCTCACCTTGGTATGGATTTATGTCCACTTTCTCTTTCATCTTGAGTAGGTACTTTGAAGGGTTAACGACACTCGAACTCAACTGCTCTTTCTTGGGTTCTTTCCATGACTCCTTTTTCGGTCTTCATTTTCTCTCAATTTCCCATCGGATATGATCTTTGAGTTTGAGCCTCCAACTTATCCTAATAGTCATAGCCTACTTGCTAGAGCCTCCACGAGAAGGGACATATCATGAGATATGTCAACGAATTGTTCTTTATCATCACAAATATGTCCTCTACTAGATCTTGAGGGTTGTTATGAACAGACTCGTCGACCATGGCTAGGGTTCTACGACTTTCTTCTTAAGAATATTTTTAGATCCTTGCAAATTTCCACAAATACCCCAAGGAAACCTTCTCTGATACCAATATTATCTGTAAATTGTCATGGATATTCCACTATAACAGTTTGTCACAACAGATCTAATAAATAAAACATAAATCTACACTATGAAGGTTAAATTCCTTTAGATTCCAAAATATTTAGTTACTATTTTTCTACTTGTGCATGAAATAGATAAAATGCAGAAAATAGAGAACAATAAAACACAATCACACACCATTCACAAAAAAACACAAATATTTTCTATAGGAAACACTTATGGGAGAAAACCTAGCTAGAAGGTGAGGCTTGTCTACTCTCTTTTCTCTATTATGGAAATAATGCAAGTATAAAGGAGAAGGCACTCTCTATGGAGTTACCTGAGACTTGTGGTTTGTTAGGCTGCTATAGAACATTAACCCCCTATTGTATGCTCTCTAATTTCCCACTCCCAGTTGTTTTTCTCTGATATGGAACAAAATAAAATAACATAGAATGGAACCCCTTCTCCTCCTAGAAGCCCAATATTTAACATAGTCTGATAGCCATCTAGGGGTAGGGTTTTCAATTCCTCAACCCTCAATTGTGATAAGGTTTATGACCTTCTAGAATATTCTTTAATTTATATAAGTGGCTAACCCCATATGTGTGAGTAACAGGGGCTAATGTGTCATCCTCTCATACCATGGTGGCCAACATGATAGGTCAACTTGCGGGAGGCATAAATTTTTCATACAAGCTCTGATTGATGCRAAGTTTTCACCATTGGAAAGGTATCRATGTATAGAATAGATTCTTGGGGTCAAGCTACTAACCCAAAAAAATGCCATTTGGTGCCTCAAATTGGCTCTGTAAGGTTTCAAACCCCAATTTTCCAACCTGGGACCTGCCAATAAAATAACCCTGCAAGTTCATTCTTCCATGTTTTTCCAATTTGAAAGCATCRAGATATATGACAAATAATATAATGATCCATTCCATATCAATTTTGGACTTGAGAATGTCATGAGTTTGTAATAATCCTACAAGATGGAAATGCTCAACCTTTACAAGTTAACATTCCAAACACTTTTCTACAAAGAGAGCTACATCCTTTTTCATGCCCGTCCAAAAGAAATTTGGTTTCAAATAAGCATAAATTTTGTTTACACTCGGATGGGCTACAAATAAATAATGGTGAAGTTCACTTAAAATTATCTCATGGAGGCCTTCTCTCTGTGGTACACAAATTCTTTTTAGGAATCTAACTATCCCATCCTCATCACAAGAGTATCCTTAAAACTTGGGTTTCTGGGATTTTTTCCCACATATATCATCTTCCACTTATTAACACCAACTATCATTTATCTAAGCACTATGAATACAATCCCTTAAATCCACCTTCAAAGGAATTACATAGTAAATACGAGGTCTTCGACTAAGTGCATTAGCGACCCTATTGAGATTCCTTTTGGCATATGTAATGTCAAAGTCATACTCACTTAGAAGCTCTAACCAATGCCTTTGTCTTGCATTCAAATCCTTCTATGAGAAAATATGTTGTAAACCATTGTGATCAATTTTAACTCAAAATTTTGACCCACTAGATAATGTCTCCATAGTTTTAAAGTATGGATTATTGCTTCCAACTCGAATTCATGAGTTGCATAGTCCCTCTCATGGGGTTTTAAATTCCTATAAGTATATGTAACCACTCTTCATTCTTGGGAAATCACAACACCCAATCCTACCTTGGATGCATCTGTACATACAAAAAAAGGTTAGTCCATATCGGGCACCTTCAACATTGGTGCTGAATTCAAAAACTACTTAAGCTTAAAAAAATCTTGATAACACTCCTTTCTCCATACAAATCTCACTCCTTTATTAATCAAGGAATTGATTGGATTAGCGAGTTTGGAAAACCCCCACAAATCTTCTATAATATCCATCCATAGCCATAAAACTACACACCTCATGCACATTCGTTGGTTCTATCCATTCAGTAATAGTTTCAATATTTGTAGGATCCACAACAATTCCTTCACTAGAAATAATATGCCTTAAATAGTGGATTTTTTATTGGAAAAAATAACATTTTTACAAGTTGGCACATATATTGTTCTCCCTTGGACATTGTAAAAGTAATCTCAATTTCTCTTCATGTTCCTCATGAGTTTTATAATAAATGAGAATATCATCTAGAAATACGTGTACAAAAGTATCTGAGTAATTCCTAAATACTCCATTCATCAAACTCGTGAATACACCAGGGGCATTGGCTAACCTAAAAGGGACCACTACAAACGCATAATGCCCAAAGCGAGTTTGAAAATCCATATTTGGAATATCTTCGTCTTTCACCCTTAATTCCTGGTATCTTGATTGAAAATCAATCTTAGAGAAAACAACATCTCCTTTCATTTGATAAAAAATATCATCTATCCAAGTTAAAGGGTACCAATTTCTAGCCGTCACTCGATTCAAGTGCCAGTAATCAATGCATAAGTGCAAATATCAATCCTTCTTTTTCATAAAAATTATCGGTGCACCCTAGGGATAAATACTAGATCTAATCATGCCCAGATGCAACATTTTTTTAAGTTTCACCTATAATTCATGTAACTCGGGTGTAGTCATGCAGTAAGGAGCCTTGCAAATAGAAATTGTACCAGGTCCAAGTTCAATAGAAAAATTGATTTCCCTCTTTGAAAATAGTATCGACAACTCATTTGGAAAAACATCAATGAAAGAAATGGATATGTTTCCAAAGATAATTGATCTCTTTTATTTATAATTATAATTGCAAACATTTGGAAACCCTTCCTCAAATTGTGCTTCATCTATTGAGATCAAATAAATTACAACGACACAAGTCTCTTCTTCCCATGAAGAACCACAGATTGTCTTACGTCATCCAAAAATTGCAGAATCTTGCCACGCCAATCCATAATATCCCATTGAGCTTCAAGCCAGTACATTCATATGATTAGATTGTAAGACCCAAGAAAAGTTACATAAATATTTATAGAGGTAGTGCTCACTCCTAATTCTAAAGTACATCCTCATGCCAATGGATCCACATTATAAGTACGCCCTGAATTCATTTCAACCTAAGAAAAAACTTTTTTCTATGCTACTACCAAAACACATATTACTAAAGCTTTAGGTGAAATAAAGATTTCAATAGCACCAGGATCAATCAAAATAGAAACAATAGTATCATTATTTTTTACTATGGTCTCAAGCATTGAAGACTGGTGTTTAGCTTGTCTATCATGAACAGTTGCATGGATTCTATGATCTCTACCCATATCTCCAACAATAGTCTGACTATGACTAGAAGGTGACATTGACTACATTTTAGGATAGCCCCACTCAAAATGTGTCCCACAACAACTCAAACAACCATCTAAAGAGGAATTTTTCAGTTCCTTGATAGTCCCAACAAGGGTTTGTACTGTGCTCCAAAGGAATTCCTAGAAATGAATGCCACTTTACAAATAATTTTCCTTAGGTGTTGAGTTTCTTTGCACTCCTAAATCCTTGCCCCTTGGGGCTTCATGGTGCTTGGAAAATGAATTCTTAGAAATGCTTCCATCAAATCTACCATGAGAGGGTTTATTGTGAAAATGAGGAACATAAAGTTTGAAAGGCTTCCTAACATATTTTCTTCAACCTTCCCAAGAAATTATTCTTCAGCACCGACAACTCCTTGCATTGCCTCATGCAAGTTTTTGGGCATAAATATATGAAACTTCTCCTTTATACAAGGATTCAACCCATAAAGAAACTTATTTACCTTCAACTTCTTTTTGTTTAGATGTGGAACATACCTTAACAACTCCATAAAATGAGCCTCATACTCTAACATTGATTTAGTCCCCTATTTTAGGTCATGAAATTAATTCAATTTTCACTCCAAATACTCTTCAAAAAGATACTTCTTACGAAATTATTCCTCAAATTGCTCCCATGTCACATAAAATCAATTTCACTCACCATATACGCCCACAAGTTATACATTTTTTACCACCGCTAAAAATCAATTTACAAAAGGAAATTTCATGAGAGTTTATGTACAAAAACCTTTTTTTTTACCATAAATAAAATCGGTTAGTAGCTATATTAGATTCATAAGAAGATTTTCAACTTTAATTAAACAAATTCAAGGGAGAATGTGCTTAATCCCCATTAAAACATTGTCATTCAAATGGTTTTTAGAGCTTTGTTTTTCAAAACAACAGAAGTTATATATATATATATATATATATATATATATATATATATATATATAACCGATATACCTTTCCAATTCCAATCACTGACCTTCTTTTTACAACACTTTACAAGTAAAAATTCATGTATCTGACACAAAACCAAAGAAATTCAAATAGATTCCTTGGGCATCGATTTGCATACCCACAATGAATCATTTCCTTAAGTCATCGACACCTTAATTCAAACACTTTGCGGACATGAGTTTAACACATGAATGCAAACTGAAATGTACTTTGTATGCAACAAAATTTGCTTGAGCTAATAATACAAAAAAAATTGAACATGAAGATATTGATAAAGGTGTTGGGTATAATACTCATAATTGTTAATTCAAGTATGGATATATATATATATATATATATATATATAATCCAACAAAAAAAATCTAAACCTGAAACTTTTTTTTTTCAAGGGAAACACTCCTGGAGAAACCCACTGGGCACTTCCCCTCATTTCGAGGATGGTACCCAGGGTAAACCAGATTTTGTAGAAAGTTGAGGCTTTTTCGATAGTGTACTCATTTAAGAGATGAACATGTCACTTAGGGGGATTGAACCTAGGTGGGGGGGGGAAACACCCCTTAGCACAAACCACTCGGGCTAAACCCAATTAACAAAACATGTTGTGAGAAAAAAACCCAATATATGAAAACAATTCGAAAGCTCAAAAGGAAGTTTGATTTCTAAAGGAAAAAGGTTGCCCATTCCTTAAGGGTTTCAAATAATTAAAAATTATTGTAGAATTCCTTTCAGTTGTAGCTTCATTTTATATTTCTCAAAAACAACAACAAATATTCAGAAAGAAGAAGTATTATAAATGAAAATTCAAAAGAAATTGTTCGAATGAGGATATTGGACAACCAACTATTTCCATAATCCATACAAGTACCTAGAAATAGGAACCAAAATACTTGGATAAAGATGCATAACAAAAAAACATAGGAAATCACACATATAACCCATCAATCTTTTACATGCACCAGATTATGGCATACTCGGCATGTAATCACCTCGGGCACACATTAGTTTCTAAACTAGTTGCAAGCCAAGGTTATGTCCAACCGTATTTAAATAATAAGAAAAAACACATATTTATACGAGTATTCAAATTTCTCAACTAGATATAAATGTATAAGACTACATAATACCCAAATCGAAAATATGCAAGTTTTATGCCTATGTAGATTTATGCCTTTATGTTCCAAACCAGAGCTTCAGTCTCTTGCTTCTTGCCTATGACAACCATTTTTCCTCCCAACCTCTCTCAAGAAAAAATTCTTCCCTTGAGACCCCCAAGTTGCATGGACTCAGAACCATTGTTTGATTGAAAACCCTGAAAATACAAGGTCACTTCCAAATTAAGCTAAGTCTCACTCTATTATAAATTTCGACATCATTTCCCTATCTGCAATTCTCCTTCCCCTCCGTGGTTAGAGAAAAATTCTTCCCTTGAGACCCTTGAGTTGTATAGACTCACAACCACTACTTGATTGAAAACCCCAACAATACAAGGTCACTTCTAAATTAAGCTAAGTCTCACTCTATTAGAAATTTTGGCAACAGTTCCCTATCTACCATTTTCCTCCCCCTCCATGGTTTTCCCTCTTCTATCTATAGAAATCTTCCCCATTGGCACCTCACTCTCTCATGAAAAAACTCTTCTTTTTTCAATTTTAAATAAAAAAGATCTATTATACATGGGCTACTTTATGCCCCCTCCCATTTCCCCCCTCATTACTTTATTTTAATTCATTTATTTATTTATTATATATATTTAATAAATAAATATAGTTTTTTAAAAATGCCCCTCCCAAGTGGGTAAATAATCTCTTCTCTTAATCAATCACAGGGTCACTATAATTACCCTTCTTAGCTTGGAATTTGGAAGATAATTGTTGGGGAGTAAGGATTCCTCACTGTAACACCATATTTTCTCCCATGACTGTGATTATGTTAAGGCATCATGTAATTGTGTTTATGCTTATGAAAACACCAGACAATTGACTGTTATAGCACAAATTTCAACACCTATGCATTTGTGACATGGCCCAACCCTTCCCCTAACTTGCTAACCAATATCCCAACTTCCCTCATCAAATTCACCTAAAAAACTTGATTTTTGTTTATATCCATGGGTTTCCTTTGTGCAACACGTTGACATCTGCGCCTTTCTAGCTTGCAACCTGCGTATTCCCTCAAAAAATGGAAAAAATAAAATAATTCCATTTTTTCGGGTAGGGATTTCAGTTGGGCTCGTTTCTCAACCTCCCTGAGCTCGTACCAAATGGAATTCAACCTCATTAACCTCTCAAGGATGGTATAAATACACCATTGAGAGCATGGATGGGAAGAAATAACTAAGGTGTCAGATCATGCTAGATAATTTTAGAAATCTTCCCTAATCCCTTCATTCTCTGAGTAGCATCCCATACCTGGAAACTCCTTTTCCAGTGTTCCTTCCTTTCTCTATATAAATACAGGATGTGTTCCTATCCCTATCAAATTATCCAAGGAAGAGATTCATCATTGAGTTGATGCTTGAAGGTATTTGGAGGAACCCAATGCAGTTGGCTCCAAACCAATACTGAAGGTTGAATTAGGTAGTAACTACCTTTCTCAGATTGTTGTCAATAGAAGAGTTATCTTTCCCTCCTATTGTGTGTTTATTGGTTCATGGTAATGATATATGTTAATGTATTTCATATGTATTTGAATCTATTCACATGATATATGTTATTTGAATGTATATCTACCTTGTAGCAGCCTATTCTTGGTTTCTATTGCGGGCTAGTTCCGGCAAATATCAGGAGCACTTCAAGAAATGAGAGCGGGGATCGATATTGAATAAAGGATTCAAGGTGTGAGGCCTCTTCTTCTTCCTGTATCTCTCTCTCCTTGTAAAAAGTAGTTATTTTTTATACACTTTGATATAGATGAGGGTAGGTTATGTCTTCTAAATTCGGTCTTGATCTGTTGTGACTTGACCCAAGGTCATAGAGGGAAAATCCCTTAATCATAATTGGTGACCATACTGGGGACTCTCCTAGTTTGGGTCTACTTTTAAGGTTTCTTGGTTTCTCTTGTTTTTTCTGATTTTTTGTGTTTTCCATATTTCTTTTGTAAATCTTTAGCTTCTTGGAATTTTTTGTTAAAGTTTATGGAAGCCCCCCTTCTAGAGTGGCTTATAATTTTTCAAAAATTTCTAGCCCATTCACAACTTTTCCTTCTATATCCCATAGACATCCGCATTTTTATTGTGTATGAATCGTGGATATCTGTGAACTTTAGTATACACATTCGCGGACCTATTTAAAATTGAGGTCTTTTTTAAAATCTCTCTCACGATCTTTCATGTTGTTTTGGGCTTTTTGAAGTCTTTAAAAACTTGTTAATCACATAAAAAATATATCTTTATTTTGTTGAAATTAGTTCTTGTTTATAAGGTTTTTTGGGCTGATTGAGAGGTTAGTCTTGTTTTCCCAGGTTACATGTCCAATCTTGCTGAGTTTTCATTTATTCTGGGATGATTTATTTCTTTCTCTATACCTGCTTCTCCTTGTTTACAAAAGAAAAAGTAAATTGCATTTGTTTTTCATTTCATTTCCTTTAGATGAAAAGACAAAAAATATATGTGTTTGCCAAGTTTCTTCTTTTCTTGAATCCTTTCCCTTGATTATTGAAAGAAAAGATTTGGTTAACTAGCATTCAAGTTTCCATGCATTATAGTTTACTTTGGTAGTGGTAGCTTTTTTCAAAGAAAAGAACCTCTAATTGCAAAGTTTTTCATTTACGTTTTTCATTTTTCCTTTAAAAGAATATTCTAGGTTGCATTATGAAGTGTTTTAAATATTGCATCCAAAAAAGATTTTGTTTTCATTGATGAAAAGAAAAGAGTTTTGTTTTAAGCATTGCTACACACATTTTTCATTTGAAGAAACAACATATTGCATTGTCTTCTTAAGTGCTTTTCTTTTGGAGTCTGTCATAAACATCATTCAAGTTTCATATGTGCCTTTTGTTGAGTAAAAACAATCCATAAAATGAGCAAATAACTAAAACTTTATTAGACATCTCCACTTTTATAGGGTACACGAACAATTTTAGGTTAGGGCCTTGGTTTAGGGTGGAGAGTAAATTTCTCCAAGGCCACAAAACAAATGTAGGAGTCTAACCTAGGGAGAGCCTAAATCCAACCATTGTATGAGTATAGTTGGGAGCCTCCTCTAACACAAGGGCTAAACATGAGGTCACATGAAGGAGAGCCGAGGAGAGACCCCTCTGGAGCTTAACTAAGTGTAGAGGAAATATCGTATCTTGGGGGTTTCGTTAGTACCCATACCTCCATGAGAGGTATTGCTTTCGAGGCTTCGGGATTAGCTACCCTGCCCATACATTCGATCATGACTACCAATTGTAACCCATGAATGCTTACTGTGAGTTGGAGACCTTAGACCTTAGTGGCCATTCTTAGGTATCTCAAAATGTGACTATGGGGGTTTGTCATGGTACCTGGGGTAGATTTCACATCACATTTTTTAGTATTGTTGGAGGGTGCCCCGCGAAGTGTGGGTACTTGCACTAGATAAGGTTGGTTAGTGGAGGTTAGGATAACCACTTCTCATTCCTTCGTCATTGGTCCATGAGACTTAATCAACCCATGCCTCCGTCTGGAAGGCCTCTACTCTGCCTTGTGATTATTTTGGTCTTAGGACCTAATCCACCTGATTTAGAGTATTGACGAGGCTTGTTTGTGTCTTCTTTTTCCATATAGGATTTTTTGTAATAGTGTTCTCAACGATCATAGACCTGCTTAAGCTGGTGTGTAATGTGGTCCCACAGAGATTTGACACCTCAAAGTGGTTTACCAACCACCTCGTAGATCGAGGAGAATTCAAGGCCTTCCTTCTGAAGAAGAAGTTATAAATAATTCTCCTCTGCCTCCTTTAAGGAATCAACTTGATTCGTCTGATACTTTTGTGTCGACTTGTTGGGCTAAGATCATAGACTCAAAACCTCTAGAAGTTCACACTTTAGAATTAGAGGAAGTAATCATTGAAGATATTGGAGTTGAAGACTTCACTCCACGTCTCAATCCTTCATTACCTGGGACTTATCTATTCTTTGTAGTACAAGTCCCACCTCCCATCTCAGATCTTGTTGATAGTATCCCTCTTCACTAGGTCACTATGGATGACACTACACCAATGTCTTGATCAGGATCCCCTGCAACTCCCACCCCAACKATTTTCACTGGAGGGATCTTTCATCCCAGTGTGTCTAGCCAAACGGCTGGTGTCAGTCAGTAAAATATCGTCGCTTTGACCAACAAATTTCCTTCGTTGGTCCCACTCAACATATGAGTGCAAATGCATCTCTACCATCGAAAGAAAATGATTTTTCATATGCTATGTCATCGATGGACATGCTAAATGCGTTGGATGCTTCTTAGTAAATATCCCATGAGTTGAGTGTTGGTTCAGGGGGGATTTTGGCTCCTTACCAAGCATTTCCTTGGGGCAGAGGTCATATTCCTTCGTCATCCCCATTCGTTGGGAGCGAGGCTTTCTTGTCTTCCAACCCTAACCCCGCCTGGGGCTGAGGCGCTTCTATGGGAAGAAAATCCCATTCTGCTAGTATGTCATCCACTTTGACCCCATTCACACTGTATGGTGGGTTTGAGAGTAACCCTTTCACCTCATTTGTAGTTTCGGTAGGGGGAAACCCCTTCCAAGGTCAATCTTTTCCCATGAAAGGACATTTCTCCTCACAAGGGATGTTTTTTGTGGGTGGGTACCCCTCTCCAAGGCGAGTGAAATCCCATGCAAGGGATATCACAAGGGGGAAATTGCTTTCCCGGTCAGTTCAACCCCATGCCATGAGCCTTTCCTTCACAAAGGGGCTCCACTAGGGGGAACCCCAGTTTTCCTTTCGAGAACCAGATGGGTGGAGGCTTTCCTCTATTTAAAATGGGTCAACAAGTTTGTATTCCAATGCTTGGTCCTTCCACGAAATCTTTATCACAACCTGGTGCCAGTTATAATCCAAGGTCCTATTTTCAGGTTGCTAATCAGTCGATCTCGCAGCTTAGGATACCATTTCTGGCAACGCTTCATTTTCCAGACCTATCCAAGTTGATTAATGACCCTATTCATCATGATCCTAGTTGGCTTGTGGTCCCAACCAAGTTACCTTCGGACATACCCAAATTTGAAGGAAAAAGTGGTGAAATTCCACAGGACCACATGATGACATTTCATTTGTGGTGTTCGTCTAATTCATTCAATTACGAATCGATTCACGTGTGTTTTTTCCAGTGAAATCTCATTGGAGGTTCCACCAAGTGGTACATAGAACTAGATAGGGAGAGATACATGATGTTTGGTGACTTATCCATGGTGTTCCTTAACCACTTCCAACTCCCTATTCAGTATGATGTCGGTACAAAGATGCTATCCAAATTTCAATATGAAAAGGCTATGCACATTTCTGATCGCATTCGGGAATGGGGGATATAGAAAAGATTGATTAAAGCAACAGTTCCACCAAATTTTCTCCTTGTATGGTTCTTGAAATCTTTTCTCCCATACATTTCAAAGGACATTGCGACTTCAGGAGTATTTTTGGAAGAGAAAGCAATTTTTAGGGCATAACGGTTATAGCTCATTTACTCTTAATATGTCATGCTCCATGAGATTGTGCCAGATGCGCCAAGGTCTACTCTCAACTTGGAAAATCAAAATTTAGCTCCACATGTTGATGGAATTGTGGGTTCTTCTCAAAGTAAAGTCACACATTTGGTCACAAAGTAGATCTAGAATTTGGCTCTCCAACAGGTTGCGGTTGGTCTGGCCCCTGGCTCGACCACCCCCGCCATGCAGTCGTCGAATGTACATTTTGTGCACTCGATGACTCATAAGGGCCCTCAACATCCCAAAGATAAGAAAGACAAGGGAAAGAAAGGTGGTGGGGGAAATAATAAAAAATATGATAAGAATGATGAGAGGGAAAAAGATGAAAAAAGAAATGTGAAGTTCCCTTGTAATATTTGTGGGGATAATCATCTTACACATCAGTGCCCGCAAATGGAATAATATCATCGCCTTATGAATTTGAAACAACAATAGCATCATCCTGTTGTGTTGAATAACCCTTTCCCACAAGGGCAGAACTTGCAGGGTGGTTCTTCCAACCTCAACCAGCAAGGGGGCATGTCAAGTGCACCCTAGACAGATGGATACCAAGGAGTCATGAGTATGCTTAGTCATAAGAAGCTATAGACCATCAAATTGAAAAATATAAATCGTGATTATAATAACCTAGAGTTGACGAACAAAGGAAAAAATGATTCAGAGGATCAAGCACCACTACACATAGAGAAACCTGAGAAAGTGATAGTGTCATGCATACCTAAGGGGGTATATAAACAGACAACACACAACCCTAATGTGAGAGTCTCCCCTAACTATTTTATCGTCGAATACTTGGCTCAAACACCATGTGCAATGTCTTCTTTGTAAGTACTTCAAAGTTTCCCCATGCAGCACGCCGCATTGTTGTATGCAATAGGAGTTGTTGATTATTCTAGTCAGCTCACGATGAAGTTCGATGTCACTAATGTCAAGCCTTGTCTTCCCTATCATGTGGCCTTCCACATCAATGTCATTTATAATAATCATCTGATAAATAGGACCATCATTTATGAAGGGGTTTTGGCATGCGTAATGTCCTTATCTTGTTGGAAATATATTGGTTCTCTAGATATTACCCCTTCCCCGACTCTCTTGACAGTTTCTATGGAGGATCGTTCCAACCCCATGTTCTTATTTCTTCTTGTATAATCAGGTTAGGAGGAAAATTTGTCTATGTATAGGTTGAAGTAGTCGTTGCATCGCTCGACTATAATTTTTTACTTGGGAGGAGTTGGTCTTACACCATGATAGTTGTCGTCTCATCGGTGTTTCACGGTATATGCTTTCCCCATGAGGGAAGACTAGTAACCATTGACCATGTGACTTCCAACCTTTCTGAGGTCATGTCTAATCTAGGATCCACAGTTTTGTGGATCGAAAACTCTCAGTCGAAAAATGAGAGTATCGATTGTGGGATGTATCCTTCTCTCATGGGATATTTTTATTTTTCCACATTGATTTCGTATATATGTGCCACCCTGGTTGGCTATCAAAAGTCGAGTCTGTTGACTTTCACTTTGAGAGTTGCTTCATTTAAAACTTCATATTTATACTATCTATGGACGCTACCCTCTCTGTGTGATGTGGGTGAACACCGCATTTACACCAGGATGGTCGTACCTTTGTCTGTAGCTGAGGTCGCTTACCAAGTTATTCAACAGACCACTACATACGTAGATCAAAATCCTACATTGACAGAGGAGGATGATATTTTTCTGGAGCCTATTTGGGCTCAAAATTCTTCAAATTCCTAAAACCGTCTTGACACTGTCTTTCCCTCAAACAAGGCTATCATTGAGGTAGTGACTGGCGTTGAAATTCCATGGGAGGATATGCATCATAGATTGTATTTCCTCCCCAATATCAGTCGCATTGAAAATGAAGAATTTACGTCAACTATGAGTAGGAGTTTCGATCGGACGATAAACCCCTTGGCCAGGAACGGTGTCTACATTGAGGGGAACATGGAAAATATATCAGAAATTGTCTTGATTAACATTTCTAACAACCCCGATGTTGTTGAAAACATATTTATTGGAGAAGAGTGATCTCAAGATGAGATTTGTCAGTATATGGCACTCTTTAAGGAGTTTTGATATGTGTTTGGTTGGTTGTATGAGGAGATTCCTGGAATAGATCCTCGGATAGTTCAACATGAGATTTGAACTTATGAGAATGTCAAACTGGTTCAACAAAAGTTGTGACCAATAAATCCTAGGAAGGTAGTAGTGATCAAAGTTGAGGTAGATAAGTTGCTCAAATCCAACTTCATCTATCCAATTCCTTTGACGGAATGGTCGGTTTCCAACCTGGTTCCAGTTGATAAGAAGCAAGGCGTAATTTGAGTATGTATGCATTTATGGGACTTGAACAAAGCTTGTCTGAAAGACAACTTCCCAATGTCATTTATCGATCAGATTTTAGATGAGTGTGTGGGAAGTGAAATCTTTTCATATACGGATGGTTTTTTGGGTTATAACCAGATTGAGATCTGAATGGAAGACCAACACAAGACAACTTTCATCTGTCCTTGGGGAAATTTATCTTACAAGAAGATTCATTTTGGCCTTAAAAATGTTGGTGCCATATTTCAACGGACCATGATGTTTTCCTTCCATGATTTGAAACACGTAGTGGAGGCTTACTTGGATGATCTTATGGCTCATTCGCAAAAAAGAGATCAATATTTGTTACACCTCTGCCTTGCTTTTGAAAGTTGTTGTTACTACTGAATTTGATTGAATCTACATAAGTGCATATTTTGCGTGACCTCTGGATGTCTTTTGGGATTCATCATTTCAACGAAAGGGATCATGGTTGACCCCTTAAATGTTGATGCAATCACTCAGTTTCCTCCCCGCATACAATACGACAACTTCAAAGCCTACAAGGAAAGGTGAATTTCCTTCGATGATTTGTACCTAACTATGCCAACATCACGAAAGGATTCATGCACCTTTTGAAGATGAGGGTCCCATTCTATTGGGATAAAGCAGCATGGCATTCTTTTGATGCATTAAAGAAAGCTTTGGTTTCAAATCCTTTTCTAAGTCCTCCTGATTATAATTGAGATTTTTTACTGTATTTGGCGCGAACAAATCCTCAATTGGAATGGTCATGGTCCAAGAAGATGATGAGCTCCAGAAGCATATCATATACTACTTGAGTTGCGCTTTATTGTGTCTTGAGCTTAAGTAATCTCATGTCGAGAAGTTGGCCTTGGAAACATTTCATGTTGTTCAACGTCTTCGTCATTACATTTTTTTGCACAAGACAATCATCGTAGTCGATGTTAATACATTTCAATACATTTTGAATTAGTGAATTGTCGGCATGAAGTACAACAAATGGATTTTGGTGCTTCAATAATTCGACATGGATTTTGCCTCAACAAAATCTAAGAAATCTTTGGTCTTCGTCGAATTAATGTCGCAGTTTCTAGTTGAGAATGAGGAGGGTGAGGTCATCGACTCGTTCCCTAATGAACACATCTTCTTAATCTCCTCGCCTGACCGTTGGTACATAGATATCCTTATATATCTCCAGACTTTGAAGTTTCCCCCACACTATTCACAAGATGAGTGACGACAGATTTGTCATATGGCTAAAAAATATCTCATTATCACTGATGATCACCGACACATTGTATCAACAATGGGTAGACTCAATCCTCCATCATTTCCTCACTCATGAAGAGGCGGAAGTAATATTAAATGATTCTCATGGTGGAGCATGTGGCGGTCATCTATCATAGTTGGAAACAACCCAGAATATTTTGTGCATCGGTTATTTCTGGCTTACGATATTTAAGGATTGTAATGAGGCGGTCAAGAAATGCCATCCTTGTGAATTTTTTACAAAGAATATGTGCATGCACCATGCTCCCATTTTTCTCATCATTAACGTTGGCCCCTTCACCAAGTGGGGGGTATATTTTATGACATGCCACCCAACTTCGTCTAGGGGGCATCATTATATCATAGTGGTCATGGACTACTTTACTAAGTGGGTCGAATCCATGACAACATTTGTGAATGATGGTGAAACTACAGTGCTTTTCATTTTCAATCAAGTTATTTCCAGGTTTCGGGTTCTGAGGGAGATTTTTGTTGACCATTGCAGTTATTTTTATAACTGAATGATGTCATATCTAGCATCAAAACTAGGTTTTAGATAGGAGCACCCGTCTCCCTACTATCTTAGGATAACGGTCAAGTTGAATCTGTTAACAAATCCCTAAAAATTATATTGAGAAGAATAGTCAACTCAACCAAATCAAATTGGAACTTGATATTATATCTGGAATTATGGGCTTACTGAACCTTAGTTAAGACTGCAACATGCTTCTCACTTTTTCAACTCGTCCATGGAGTTGAGGTATTCTTTCCTATTGAGTGTGAAATCCCTTCGCTTGGGATCATTGTTGAGCTCCTCCCGGATATGACTCATCTTAAGGAACGTCTTGTTTACCTTGAACAACTTGACGAGCAACATCGATATGCGGCAATGGAAAATGAAGCACATAAGAAAAGAGTTAAGTCTAAGTATGACAAGTCTGTTCTTCCTAGGGTGTTCTCCAAAGGAGACCTTGTCTTAGTTTATGACCAGGACAAGGATGCCCTAGGGGTAGAACCCCATGTGGTATGGTCCATATATCATGCAGCAGGTGTTGGAGAAAGGATCTTATGATCTAGCATATTTTGAGGGGAATTCATTGTCGAAGCCCAGAAATGGGCTCTACCTTAAAAAGTACTATGCTTGAGCCTCACGGATCGAGTGAAAGTCCTTATGTAAATAGTTTCACATTTTTTTTCGTGTTGGTGATTATTGTGCTTATGTTGTGTGGAATATGCCCGATGAATAGTCAATTTATATTGGATACGCAGATGGTGCTAGTCACCATTCTTCAAACTTGGATATTGTGGCTTGGGTGATTTATTCGCCTACTAACCAACTAGTGTTTGTTGGAGGTGTGTGTCTTGGATAAACTACCAATAATGTTGTTGAATATAGTGTTGTTATTGAGATTTTATGAGATGCTTTGTCGCATGACATTCGATGCCTTCAGGTGTTTTTAGATTCTTAGTTGGTGGTCTCACAATTGAATGGTCTATAATGGATCTGTGATTCGATCTTGTTGCGTTGTTTCCTTAGGGTACATCTTTTGGAACAATCATTTGAATTCATTACTTACGAGCATGTTTCTAGGTGTGCTAATATAATAGTTGATTCCTACTCTAATTGTATTTTAGATTGGCATTTGTCTCATTAATCACATAAGAACATATTTCACACATGTAAATATTTGTCATTTGGAAGTAAAGAATACAAAAATAGCGCACAAAAAAGATAGATATGTATATATAATATGTGTGTGTGTGTGTCCAAAAAGAGGTCCATAATACAAAATTTGGGCTACTGGCCCTAAATATATATCAGTACAAAATGGCTATCTCGACATGTAATAGTCTAGGCCTGAGGCCGGTAAACCCTGTCATAGCACAATACAACATTCGCTAAATGTCAGAACATAAAAACCCATGTCTGAGGTACTCCTACTACATGATGTTGCATCCTTATAGGCATGTCATCTATAGTGGCCATGGGAATAGAGCGTGTCAATGCCTCCAGGTTCCTACCCATGCTCTTTAAAGTCCTCGTTGCATCCTCATTGGGCCCGACCTCCTCTTTTCCTTGAAAATTGTGTCATGGAACGCTTACTAGTCTCACTAGTGCTTTATCTGCACATTTAAAGAGAATTTATTAATATCATGGGTCTCAACAAAAAGATAGAATGATTTTCTTTCATTTGTACATGTAATATATAATCAAAAAATAAAAATTAAATAACATAAAATAAAAGTTACCTATTTCCACAAGCTCGTCACCAGGAGGGATGATGATGTCAGGATCCCAACATATGGATAGTCCTTGATAAATGGGACTTGATGCTCCCACCAATCAAAGCAGACATCATCAAATGGGTTGGACATTTTCCCTCCTCCTAGATAGGCCAACAACTCAGTCCACTGTACCATGGTAGGCCATGGTCGTAAGTGTCCTCATATATGAGTCCTCAGGCTCATCATCGACACCCTCTCAAAGAATAATGTACAGAGGATGTTTCCAAACCCAAATTTTTTGGTCTTCTGCAACTTGTAATAAGTAAGCTAATATTGCATGCATGAAAGCATGGTGGTACTCCACTCAAACATCGTAGGTCTCAAACACTCAACACCATGTTGCATTTGAGATCAGGAAGCTAAGTGTAAAGAGTTTGACCCCACAATGCAAACTATGGTGTATGATATCACCTTTAAGCTCATTTTTGTAATTTGCTTGATAGGCACTTGTGATCCCGTTTTATTTGTGCCATCTTTGCAGTACTCATTAATATAGTCATTGATGGTTCAATAACCTCCTCCACAAGTGGTGAAGTTGGGCACTTCACCTCTACGAGAAAAACCAATGATAAATTAAATGTCCTTAACTGTGATGGTCAAGGACTTCCCACCAATCATAAATGATTCCACGTCAGGGTGTCAGTAGTCAATGAGAAGGTTTAGCAATCTTTTTTGATCCCGCGTGCCACCAATTTGGAAAAAATTGTACATGCCACATTGTCGTAGAGCCTATTTAGCATCATCATCATCAAATATGGCTCGATCAACTTCCTCATGCTCACGTTCCCTTTAGTGGAAAAACATTCAACCCAAAAAATCCAAAAGAAAGATAGTTAGTCTTTTATTTTTCAAAGTAGTTATGGACATTCGTGGCTCTCTGTGATAACAGGTGTGGATATCCACTCCTGGTGTTTCTACCAAGTTTGGACATCTGCAGGTCATTGTGAGGAAACCCATGGACGTGCAGACTCATGAAGAAAAACAGAGGGATAACCCTCAATTTCCCATGAAAATTTAAAATTGAAAGGATGAAAATGCAAAGAATAGGATGAGCACCTACTTGGTCCAAATGGTTCATGATTTCATTGCTCCAATCTCCCACAATATCTAAGTGAATGTTTTAGGGTTTTTCCAACTTTGGGTTAATTTTCGTTTAATTAGTGAAGATGAAATGGTAAAATGGTAAAAAATTCTTTATTTATATAAATTTTAAACCCATTTTCCATAGTTTTTATTTTTTCCATTAACTCAAATAATGCCAAGCTATGTTGTAGTGTTGTGGTTTCCATGGCATGTTTATAAAGTTATATTTTGGGTACTTGTTCATCTTTTATCAATTAACCGAGTATTTTCAATACTCTGGAAAGTAATGTTTTCGTGTAACTGACATTTAGAGTAGGTCTCACATGCCTCCAATATTTGCATTAATAGTTGTCATTGTCACCTTAACCCAAGGTCGATTCCATTAACTTATGACAAAATCCTTTGTTTATGCTATGAATGTCGTTTCATTGATGGTAGATCCTACCTTCAATGGGCACCCTAGTTTAGAACCCTTTTTGTATTTTGGCACTCATGTTGCAAGTTATATTAGTCTTGGGAGTCCTATTTAGTCCTGCCATGACTTTGTGTTCGAGCTTCATTCTTCTTACTCAAATCTTGTGATGGCCATTACCTGTGTGACTCCCTCCATTATATTTTTCCCACAACAACATATTTCCTTTTGTCACACTTGGTCACCAACCATGACAAAGGTACATCCTGGAGTCTCAGTTAAGCTCTTTTCAGACTCCTTAAAAATGAAAAGATTGTCAAGTGAGCTTGTTTTCTTTCACACTCGTTAAAAGGATTTGAAACGATGTCTATTCAGTACAAGTTTACCCCTTTTTCGGACCAAATGGACTAATTATGAAAAAGGAATACTCTAGTCAACTTTGACAAAAAGCGTTCTCCTTGGTATTGTTTCACACTTTTTCAGGCTCGGGAGACTAAATTTACAAAAAATAACACTATTGGAATCTTACTTATAGGGGCGTCCAAAATGAGGTTGAGTTCCAATTGCATTGCATATTGATTGCTCATGCTTTTAGGCTTAATTATGGCTTCAACACTCCATTGTTGAACCATTTGCTTATGAATTCCTATCAATTCCTAGCTTTGCATTTTATGCCTTTGCAACTCGACACCCTAACCCTGGAGGAAACATTCCTTAATTGTTCTTATCCTGCACATGATTTCCTTTCATTGAGCATAGGTATGTTCCTTGTGCTCTGGAACTATTTTTCTTTCATGTGACACTCATTTCCACCAATGTATTATAGCATTATTTTATTCTTTTTTTCAAGCTTTCATAATATGAAAAATACTAAAAAACTAAAAAAAGAAGGGGGGAAAGCGTCTATCTCTTTTATTGGCAGCAATATTGTTTCCCTTGAACAAAGCACAATCTTGAGTCAGTATCTCATCATTTCGGGTCTAGTATGGATTTAGGAAACTTTTTCTCATTATTGAGTGTAATCTCCTCTGGTTGGTTATTCTTCCAACCATATGGAGCATTTGTTGATACCACCTTCATCACAAATGTATCCCAGTTTATAGTCATGTTTCCTAAGCCACATAATGTGTCATGATTTTGTTCAAGGGAAGTTTCAACCTGAGTTGGTCATTCTACAGTAACTCTATGTCCTCTCAAGTCGGCCTTCTCGCATCATTCAAGTCTATCTCATCATCACAAGTATCTATGTCCTTTACTTGTGCTAGTATAGAAGGTCCTCATTGACTTCTTGATGGAGGGTCTGCTCTTATCGACTCCGACACATAGCACTCAGAGTATGACCTAGAGTTTCACCCTAGGCCTATTTCCATCATTGATAGGTGACCTTGCTCTCAGCAAATGGAAAACCATCATTGGTAGTTGACTGAGCGGTTTCCCTTGTGTTCAACGTCAACAAAAGTTATCACACATAGGGATTCGTGTGATACCTTGGTTTCCATTTGACCCCATTGGTGTATTCCTCGTCTTTGTTAGTAGTCTTCATCATCAGATAATATTCCAAGGGTCTATGTCATATGCTATTTCCATCTAGTGCATGTTAGAGTCGTACCTCGGTGTGGTCCTTACAATATGTTTATCTAAGTCCCTCCAAATATTTGGCCTTCTTCTCACCCTCATGTTGGATGATGGAGGATGCCTTAATGCCTTTCTCCCAATGGATCTCTTCCTATTGAATTCAACACATCTTGCTCAGGGATAGGGATCTAGAGTCATATTTGGTACCTTGGGGCTTGCAGTTATTAGTGACAGGTTTCCTCAATATTGATAGTGGGAATACATCAATGTCCCCTGCTCGATAGATTCTACCAGCTGTTTGACATCAACTCATTTATTCACACTTTTTATATTGTACCATGGTACCTTGACACCCATTATCATCATCGGTGGGTTGCCTCGAATTTGTTACCAGTATACATCAATGACCAATAATCAAACAATGTCTCACTATGTTCGACCCCAAAACATCTATTCGCATGGTGTAGACTTGATCTGAAATTGATATTTTAAATACTATGGTTAAGTTTATGCATGAGTTGATTTACCACTTAGGAATTAAGAGAAGAAGAATATTTTAGTGAATGAATGTTGTAGCCATCATAAATAATGTAGAAGAGAAAGTAAACATTAAGAACAACAAACCATAATGCCAAATATTGATAACGGAGTTCGACACAAATGTGTCTATGTCTCTGGACCTTTGTCTTCAGTGGGAGGCTTCTTATTAATCTTTAATTCTTAAAAAAATACTAATAAAATCTTACATAACAACTCCTAAAACCACCTTTCAGATCCGCAACTTCTTGACAGAAACAGACATCACCAATGGCTGCAATAGGTAATTCTGATACTTTTGAGTATGATCTCAGCTATGCTTGGCTTGACATATGGGGCTCTTCAGGCACTTTTCTGTTCAGCTACTCAGATGCAAAAAAAGAAGCCATATCTGGACTCCCCTCAAAATTCTGCAACTTTTGAGTATAAAGTCGACCTACTTCTGAACATGCCCTTGGGACCTCCCCTCAGTAGAAATCCCAATGGTTGGCCCTGTCAGATTTGTACAATCCGTAAAGTCTCGAACTACATGCCAAAAAATATCTTGTATCGATTTATGTGCCCAGCTAAATAATCCAGACTCTGGCAAATTTAGCTACAATTAGCCAAACTTAGTGATAGTTAGCCAAACTTAGCAGGATTTCGCCAGATTTGGAGGATTCTCGCCATATTTGGTGGTAACTACTAGATTTGGCGAAAACTACCAAACCAATTTGACCTTATAGAAGGTGCCATGTGTCACCTCCTCATTGGGTCATGTGTCACCTCATCATTTTCCCAATCCACGTCAGTATGCCATGTCATCCTACCTAGTCATCTGCCACATCATCATCTGTACAATGCCACATCATCATTCATACAGTGCCACATCATCATTCGTACATTGCCATGTCATCATCCGTAAAGTGCCATGGTATCATACGTACAGTGCCACATCATCATATGTACAGTGCCATGTCATTGTCCTATAGTTCCATGTGTCACATCCATACAGTGCCACATGTCACTTCCTTACAATGCCACGTCACTTTTTTATTGGTCTAAATCACCCCTGAATATGCCAAAAATTATTGACAGGTGGCACGTCCTAGTGATTCCATGTATCATGTTGACATCATCATGATGTATTGTTGACATCATCGTAACATACTGTTAACGTCATCTACCACGTCAACTATACGGCCTTTAACCTTTGATGTTTTCCCTATTTGGGAAAAAGTTCAAAACATGGTAACTTTCGCATACGATGTCCATTTTTGGAAAAAATAAAATATATGGCCAGAATTGGAACGACGAACCCTACAAAATGGCGCTAGTTTCATCTAATTCTGAGAAATTTGAAATTTTGGCCTTCCTGGATCCATTTTGGATCATTCCTCCCCACTAAGACATTTTGGTCCTCCAAAAGGGTATTAACCAATCATCAAGTGTTGGATAGGCCTCCTCACTTGTCCTTTGTCTTTAAACTCTATCATGTGCACATGTCACATCATAACCATTTGCATAATAACCATGACAATTGAAAGCATATTGTTAGCCATTTGAACTTGTTCACATCTTACTGAATTCACTAGCATCCATGTAGAAAACATTAGCAACGATAACATCAGAAATATGATTGAAACTGAACCAATATGTTTGATTCGATTGCATGACATTAACTTATCTTGAAGCAAAGTATGATTGAACTCCCATCCTATAACCATATCATGTTCATTCTTAAGATCAATTACTTTACTTGGTGCAATTATAGGTGTATTTCTTGCATAAGTTTCCTTCTTCAATTGCTCCATTGTTAGAAGAGATTGTTTTGCTTTTACATGATGAGCATGTACAACATATTCAGTTCCCTTCTTAAACAAGTGATATTGATTATGTTCCTTGTAAATGATTGTACAACATATTCAGTTCCCTTATTAAACAAGTGATATTGATTATGTTCCCTGTAAAAGATTGCTTTGTGATCATATAATAAGGGCTACCTAAGACCATTCGACATGTTTCTAGCAGCACCACATCACATGTTATTTCATCCACATACTTAGATGTAATTGAAAACTTTATGATACATTGCTTTGATATGGGAAATTTATGATCTTTGCTTATCCAGTTTAGTGAATAGGGTTTGTGATGCATCTTAGTGTTTAATCCCAATTTCTTATCCACTTTTTCTGAAATTAAGTTAGATTGATATCCACTATCGATCAATGTATTGATCTTAGTATGTTTCATAATGACCCTTATATGAAACAACTTACTTCTTGAACCAAAACCATCACCAATTTTACCTATCAAACCAGCTATTGTAATCTTAGACTCATCACCTGAACCTGATCCCAATTTTGTTGGTCGTGTTGTTGTTGCAACTTTTTGCCTCCCTTTCCTTTCTTTGAACCACCTAGATCTCTTCTTTGGGTGCATTTTCCAACAATGTTCATTATCGTGCCCTTCTTTCTTGCAATTATTGAAAGGGAGCTTCTCTTCCTTTACTGTCGTTGAATTTGTTTTCTTCTCATTCCCTTTTCCTTTGCCATATTTCTTTGAAGATGATTCCCCTAATACACCAACTCCAATTTTTCTTGTTTCAATATATGTTGCTTGGACAAAAACCTCATCAAGATGATTAGGTCCAAACATGAATACAACATTACAAATATAAGCAGACAAACTTCTTATATACTTCATAAGAGTTTCTTGTCTAGTTAATGGAACATCTAACATCAAAGCCATCTTTTGAAATTCATTTGTATATTCCTACACCGATTGTCCTTTCCTTAACGTAATACTTTTCAATTCAATTAAATCCTTTTCCTTATCTCCCAATGGATAGAACTATTTTCTAAGTGCGGAAATAAAATCATTCCATGATGGAAAAATCTTACCAACTTGTTGAGTTCCATGTTGTATCTTACTTTGCCAGCAGATGAGAGTTGTGCCTTCAAGACGAAGCGATGCCAATCTCATTTTGGTGACCTCGTATTTTATTTTTTTCACATTACAATATACCTCCATCTCTGGAACCCAATTATCAAGTTTCTCAGCATTAACTTCGCCATCATACATAGGTAAAACAAATTTTACATCAAGTTTAAGTAATGGCATATCAAGCTTATGTTTATGAGATTGTTTTCTTGAATAAGTAGTATCTGAACTTGTACTTGAAGAAGAAGAAGATGAAGGAGATGAAGGAGATAAAGAAGGATATTTTGGAGGGTCCTCTCCTTCTTCACTTTTTTCTTGCTTTGAAGATTCCCCTTGAACTAGTCTCTTCCATTCCAAGTAATCATCATACAACACTTTTACCATCTCCGACATGGAAAAGAAAGTTATTTGAAACTCTCTTTCATTTTGAAAAAGTATTTCTTCTGATGCCATATTCTCACTTTGAGATGTCCTCTTTCTTGATCCAATCTCAGGACATCCTTCTACAATCTCTCCTTCACCACAACTTAGATTTTCCCTAGTAATCATGCAAACTCAAACAACCAACTGTCAACTTGCTTTGATACCACTTGATCAGAAATTGATCTTTTAAAGACTATGGTTAATTTTATGCATGAGTTTATTTACCACTTAGGAATTAAGAGAAGAAGAAGATTTTAGTGAATAAATGTTGTACCCATCATAAAGAAAGAAAAATAGAAAGTAAACATTAATAATAACAAACCATAACGCCAAAGATTGATAACGGAGTTCGGCACAAATTTACCTACGTCTCTGGGACTTTGTCTTCAATGGGAGGCTTCTTATTAAACTTTAATGATTAAAAAAATACCAAGAAAGGATTACTAACAGCTCCTAAAACCACCTTTCATATATGCAACTTCTAGACAAAAACAGACATTACCAATGGTTGCAACAGGTAATTCTAAGACTTTTGAGTATGAACTTGGTTATGCTTAGCTCG
>JASDQU010104000.1:114135-127879 GCA_032191745.1 Picea mariana | reverse complement strand
AAGTTATTTAGGGCGCAAATTAAAACTTTAGGTGTACGCGGGCTATCATTCATCGGGTCGCGTATATGCATGATTATACGCAACTGTCTAAAATACATCCTATGTATACTCATCCCTATACGCGACTGTGAACACAACAACCCGCGTATATGTCCATAAACATTGTTTTTTAGTGTTTTCTAACTCAAAAAATGATTTTTCTCTTGCAGGATGGTGCTAGAGTGGATGGAAAGGGAACATGAGGAGGTAGATGTTGCAGTAGAGAGAGATCTAGGGTGCCAAATGGCCTTGAAAATATGCAGGCTATATAAGGTTTTGGATCTCAAAGGGATGAGGGCCCAAGTGATATTGTTACAGTTGCTTGTGGATTACTAGGATCCAGATAGTGAGAGATTCAACCTTGATGGGAAACCATTAAGGATTGAAGTCGACGACATTTATTTCTTGACGGGGTTGTCACGTCGGGGTGAGGTGGTCAACCTCAAAGCTCAAGGAGATGGGAGCGATATGAAAATAGAGGAATACATAGATGCTCATTTCATTGCAGGGACCAAGAAGGTTGAGATTCAACTCCCCATTCAAGCGATAAACAATCTAAGCCTCAATATTGTTGTCCTCGTTTTGACATGGATCATAGGATCGACCTCTTTGCACCAGGCATCGAGGTCTCTTATTTCCTACTCAGTAGATTGCTTGATACCCACAATGTATGACTAGTGCACCTCACTATTGCTAACATGAAGAGCCAGATGACAGAATGAAAACATGGTAGTAAGAGGAACTTTGGGTTTGCTTCTATCTTGTGTATATTTTTCTTCGAGCGAGTTCCATGCTTGGGACCTAGAGTTGAGATTATTCCGCGTGGACCTCGCAATCCATCCATGGAATGATGGACCGAGGAAATGAGACGGCAGGGGGAGGTAGGGTGCCCACACCCTACAATTATGACTTCTTCTTCTAGTGGAGACAGTAGGCCATAGCTATGGATGACTACCCTTACGCAGGGATCAACTTTAGAGGAGATCCTGACATGCCATTACTACCAAGGACCTCCTACGGAGACATAGGTATGTCAAATTTTTTTAAATATTTAATTTTTTTGTATTTTTGTATAGGAAAAAAAAAAAAAATCGGATGATGTTTAAGTACTAATTAGACATATATGTGATGCAAACTTAGGTCCACGACGGTCGGATGGACTTCCACAACATCGTCGAAGGCACCGAGGAGATAAGGCAACAGGAGGAGATGTAGAGAGAGTCCTTCAAAACATCCAGGGAAACCTATCTCATTTGACACAAAAGATTCTAATGGTTTAGGTGGAGGATTTGTTGAAGGCTATGCAGCGGCAAGTGGTAGGCGTGCCCCGATCTTGGGTGCAACTCTTTTGGCGTCTCGCAAACACCATAGTTTTCTATCATGACACTCATCTAGCGCCATAGGCATAGATGTCATGACTATTGTATGATCGGTTGTATATGTATATTGAGGGTATTAGCCCAAATTTTGTACTATAAACATCATATTTTTTTAAATATATATAAAAACATGGTTCTTCGGCTTCACTTATGTTACAATGTGTATATTGATGAGAATGTTTTCTTTTCTTTAGTTGTGTAGAAATTTTAATAAAAAATATTTATTGCTTGGATTCTCATGATCTAACAATTATATGCCACTGTTAAATACATAATCGCTTCTACAAAAATTCTTGCGGAATTTAAAACACAATCGCCAATTACAATATCAAGAAGAAAGATCAATCACACATAACACAGATGTTTTACCGGGAAATCATAAAGCTAAAAAACCCACTATCATATATTATTTATATATCATGGATCATGAAACAATCTCATACAAAACTCTAATCCAAGAGCTCTCAGTACAATATACAATCGTCTCACACTGTCATACGAAAATTGACAATTTCATGTGCCAATTTACTGCTTCCAGACAACCTACCTCCTCTGCACAATCCCTACTAATGGAAATCCTTGCAAAGAATGAATTCCTCTTGCCTTGGTTGTGCATTCCCCATGGGAACATCCACTGTGTGTGTGGTTGCATGAGTTCACTCACTAATGTCACAACTAATAGTCAAATTGTCCCTTTCACCTGTTATCTCAACTGGGTCTCCACTGGATCTGACATGCATGTAGTTAACAGTGGTAAATCTTCAGTTGCATGTGAGATCACTGTTTGTGAATTAATTAATAATTAATTCACTAATCTGTCACTAGTGTAAGTTCAATTACAACTAGTACAACTGAGCTTAAATCACTTAACCAAGTTAAACTACTTCACAACTCACATAACTACACATCCAAATTTGCTACAACTTCGAATCACTCAGTTACAACTAATTCGGCTTGCATGTCCCACCAACCAACCTTTGAACTTGAATTTCCTATAACTAACTGATTTGCAAATTTAGTTAACTATTTCCAAGTGCTCATTGAGAATAGACTAATATTTACTGTCCAACTATTATCAAGGGATAATAATAGTCGACATACATCTATAAATAGAATTCGCTCACCATATATAAATAGACATCATCTATAAATTGAATTTTCTCATCATCTAAAAATAGACTTCCACCTAAAAATAGCTTGAGGCTCCATCCTAGTGTAGGTGCATAATTTTCACTAGGATCTTCTTGTTGAATCTCAACACTCCCTCTCAACAAGAAAGGGATTATCCTTCACCCCGATCTTGTCTCTATGGTATTCGAATTTGCTCCTGGTGAGCGCCTTTGTCAGAATGTTTGCATCTTGATATTCCATAGGAATGTACTGAAGCAACATGGTCTTCCACTACACACAATATCTGATATGATGATATCGGATATCTATATGCTTAGATCTATCATGAAACACGGGATTAATCAGTGGTTTAATGCAACTCTGATTATCACAATGAATCACTGTCGGATCTGAATGAGAACCAAACAAACCAACCAAGATCTTTCTCATCCAGATAGACTCACATACATCTTGACTCATTTCCATGTATTCCACTTCTACTGAACTGAGTGCCACAGATCTTTTTTTCTTGTTGTACCAAGAAAAAGTTGTAGATTCGATACTAAAGATCCCCCCTAATGTGCTCTTTCTATCTGTTGGGTTTCCCGCCCAATATGCAAATTCACCTCATCCGTCTGTCTGTACCATAAGCCATACTCAGATGTGCCCCTCAGGTATCTCAAGACATGATTACCCACCTTCCAAAAGATCTTGGTAGGCTTAACCATCGCTTGACTTAACTGGTTAACCGCATAGCAAATTCTTGGTCTCGTGTTCACTAGATAGACAGTAGCATCCACTACCTCTCCAGAAGTAGCATCCTCTTTCTTCTAGTTTCCTAGAAGAGGAGTATCCATGGGTTTCCAACCCTCCATTTGAAACTTACCCAGTATCTCCCTTGCATACTTTCCTTGAGACACAAAAAGTTCACCATCTCGCTGCCATATTTCCAATCCAAGGAAATAATGAAGAAGGATCATATCCTTCATCTCAAACTCCTTTTCAAAGTCCTCCTTGCATGAGTGTATCATCTTCTCATCACTAGTCAGTATTAAATCATCAACATAAAGAACAATGATTAAAATCTTACCCTTGTAGATTCATCTCGAAGCTACCACTGATTTGTCAACCGGTCTTGGGACAATTTCCCATGCATTATTTTTGACAATGGAGTCATACTCCTCCACCATTGAATCAACCCAAGTGGGATCCTGCACTGCTTCCTAAAAAGAAGATGGTTCAGTCACAATACATTTTCTCATGAGAGCCATGTATCTAGTAAGTCAATCAGGAGACTGTCTCTGTTTGCACTGTGAAGTAGGAGCTCCTACATTATGTGCAACATCTAGTCTCAATCTATCAGCTTCCGTGGTGCACTTTATACCATTTATGATGGATGGCTCTACATGAGTGGATTCCTCCACTCCATGAACCTCCTCATGTGGCTGATCCACATTTTGAGACTCATCTTTGGGAAACAACAATTCCCCCTCTGCATGCAAGTCTAGCTCCCTCTCAAGCGACAACCACATGGATTTCCCCTCATCAAATTTTATATCTCATCACATAACAATCATCTTACTATTAAGAAAATACACACAATCATTATGGGGTGCTTCTATGTACCCCACAAATATCCCAACTTCAGTAGTCGGCTCCAGCTTCTTCATGGTGTTCTTGGTCACATGCACATAAACAGATGAGCCAAAAATCTTAAAATGAGAAACATCAGGTTTCTTACCAGTGAAAGCTTCTTCAAGTGTACTCATGCCAAGTACTCTATGAGGACAACGGTTTTGCACATAAACTATAGTGTTGCATGATTCCTCCCACAAATGCTGGTAGGCCCTGATCATGCAACATCGCTCTTGCTACACCCACGATCGTTCTGTTCTTCCTCTCCGCGACCCTATTTTGTTGTGGTTTATGAGGCGCTATGAGTTCTCTTCGAATTCCTTCATTTTATCCACCATTATCACTCCTCAGAACCTTCACTTACTTCCCCGACTCTTTCTCCACCAATGCTTTAAATGCATAGAAATTTGAGAATGTTTGATCCTTCTTTTGCATGAAGAAGATCCAACATTTATGAGAAAATTCATCAACAAAAATAACATAATACTTATGTTTTATTGTTGAAGCAACCGATAATGGTCCACACATGTCTATGTGAATTCTCTCCAGGATCACCGAAGCACGGTTCTCCTTTTCATGAAAGGTGGAATTTACATACTTCCCCATGGTGCAACCCTTGCACTAATATAACTGAGAAAGTGTTACCATTGGAAGTCCAGTAGATATTTGTTGCATTATTTTCAAGGCTCCGTGATGAATATGGCCCAATCGTCTGTGCCATAATTCGCCCTCATCCCGGCTCACCACTTTTTTTTCCTTGCCTATCATGGAAGCACAGCCATCTACCTCCATATTGTAGAGATTCTTAACTTGAATCCCTATCTTCTTGACTTGACCCATTGTTTTATGTCACGAGAAGGATTTTCCATCGCTGAAAACAACATCATAGCCTCTATCCTCCAACATTGCAACTGAGACCAAGTTTTTATTCAGACCCAGAACATGCATAACATATTTCAATTGAAATGGTCTACCTAACTCCCTCTAAAAGGTAATAGTACCAATTCCATTCACACAGTATCGTCCATCGTCACCCATCTCAATATGCATTTTGAGATATTTCTCCTCCAAGTCACTAAAAATCTCCTTATCTCCTATCATGTGGAAGGAAGCGCCACTATCCAAATACCACACCGATCCCAATGCATTTGATTCCATGCATGCGATCAAGGATAAGTCAAGTTCATATTGTGAGACAAGGGCCTCACCATATGCAACTCCAGTATCCTTCTTGCTCTTCTTCTTCTGCGGATAGTTTGTAGCGAGATGCCCATGTTTGTGACAGTGAAAACACTTCACTTTGGACAAATCCAACTTCTTTCCTTTAGACTCGGATTTTGAATGGAATTTCTTCCCCTTCCCTTTCCTTGCCTTGGAAGCCAAATCACAATCCTCTTCATCATCATGCTTTGATGAAGAGCCATCTCTGATGTTCCGCCTAAACTCCTCCTGCACTAGATCCGACCATAGTTATTCCCAATATGGCAATTTTTCCCTACCATTGACAAAGTCTTGATAACTGTGACAACTCTTAGGAATTCCTAGGAGAGTAAATCTCACCAAATCATCATCAACGAATTATATTCCCACACTCCCCAGCTCATCCCAACATTGGACAAACTTTGTGAGATATTTTGGAATGGAGTCACCCTTCTCCATCTTGATCTTCCTGAGTTTATCTTTGAGCACCAATTTCCTATGGTCGTTGTTGTTTTGGAATAGATCCATCAAATTATTCCACATTGCATATGGTGTGACTTTCCCATGGAGGCTTGAGACAATGTGGTCTCGTACTCCCTCCAACAGGATCCTCCTCGCCTTTTCCACTTTATTTTTCCATGCATCAAGATTTGCAGTGTCTGCAACATCTAGCTTAGGAACATCTTTGTCAATGAATTCCTTCAAGCCATTGTCTTCGAGTACTGCCTCCATCATGTATTTCCAAGAAATGTAGATCGAGTTTCCCTTGAGTGCATACTCTAACCTCAATCCATTGAAATCCATTTCGATCTTGAATCAGTTGTAGCACTAAGAAAGTATTTTTGCAAATTCGAATTCTATCCAATCACAAACTTGGCATCTGCAATCTTTTGCGCTCTAATACCATGTAGAAATTTTGATACAAATTATGTATTGCCTGGATTCTCTTGATATAAAAAATATATGCCACTATTAAATACAAAATCGCTTCTACAAAATTTATTGTGGAATTTAAAAAACAATTGCCAATTGCAATATCAAGAAGAAAGATCAGTCACACATAACACGGATGTTTTATCGGAAAAGCATAAAGCTAAAGACCCCACTATCATATATTATTTGTATATCATGGATCATGAAACAATCTCATACAAAACTCCAATCCAAGAGATCTTAGTACAATATACAATCGTCTCACACTGTCATACGAAAATTGACAAATTCATGTGCCAATTTAATGCTTCCAGACATCATGCCTCCTCTCTGCAATCCCTGCTGATGGAAATCCTTGCAATGAATGAATTCCTCTTGCCTAGGTTGTGCATTCCTCATGGGCACATACATTGTGTGTGTGGTTGCATGAGTGCACTCACTAATGTCACAACTAATAGTCAAATTGTCCCTTTCACCTGTTATCTCAACTAGGTCTCCACTGGATCTTACATGCATGTAGTTAACAGTAGTAAATCTTTAGTTTCATGTGAGATCACTGATCGTGAATTAATTAATAATTAATTCATTGATCTCTCACTAGTGTAAGTTCAGTTAAAACTAGTACAACTGAGCTTAACTCACTTAACTGAATTAAACTACTTCACAACTCACATAACTACACATCCAACTCTATTACAACTTCAAATCAATCAGTTACAACTAATTTGACTTGCATGTCCCACCAACCAACCTTTGAACTCGAATTTCCTATAGCTAATTGATTTGCAACTTCAGTTAACTATTTCCAAGTGCTCATTGAGAATAGACTAATATTTATTGTCCAACTATTATTAAGGGATAATAATAGTCAACATACATTTATAAATAGAATTCGCTCACCATCTATAAATAGACATCATCTATAAATAGAATTTTCTCATCATCTAAAACTAGACTTCCACCTAAAAATAGCTTGAGGATCCATCCTAGTGTAGGTTCATAATTTTCACTAGGATCTTCTTGTTGATTCTCAACAAGTTGTGTGACAAATTCCAATCTAAAACAAAATTAGCATATGCATCAGATACATGATTAGAACTCCTAGGTATGTGATGATAAGTAATAAAATCAAATTGTCGTTCCAAAATTCATACCAGTAGAAATTGTCAGAGTAACTTAGGGTCACGCACATGGTAATTATCACTCAACTGACATACCACTAACTGGGAGTCTAGGCGAACCTCTGAAGAGAGAATACCATGTGAAATGGCATCATGCAAAAGTTCTATAACGACGTTATATTCGGCCACATTATTTGTGGATGGCTCTAGGCATATGCCACCTGAAGACACCAGTAGACCCTCAGATGAGTAAACAACCCAAAAGGTGGAAGCCAAGTTCTGTGTATGACAACTGGCTCCATCTGCAAATCCTAAGTAGATTGAAGATTTCATTGACATCTTCCAACCAAGGGAAAACTCGATAAGCAAGTTGAAGATGAAAAATAAAAGGAAAATATATATACACTAAATTACATTAGTATACAAAGAGTGGCACCCAATATTGGGGCTAAAGAATAATATATTTTCAAATATATCCCATTTATGGGCTTAGCCAACATGTTCCCTTCATAATATTCTAATTTGTAGGCTCATTTTTCTAAGACACATCACACGATATAGGGGTCGTGCCACATGGGTTTGCACTTCCCTTCCCCCAGTGGTTCTTTGGATTGATCATATAGAAGTACCAAGTCACCCTCAGCATACAACCGAGGACAAACAGACTTATCTTATTGGACCTTGACACGTCTTTTATTTGCTTCGATATTCGTAGAGGCATCATGACGTTGCTCATCCAAACTCTCTAGGTATATGAGGTGTCGTTCAAGATCATAAGTGTTAGGTAGGAGCACAACTTCCAATATAGGAGAAGGTATTTCATGTTTAATAGGTAAGATCGACTCCACACAGTGTACTAACTGGAAAGGAGAAAAACTGGTGGTAGTCTTGACCGAGGTTCGGTATGCCCAAAGTGTGGGATATAGCATGATATGCCAATCATATATTCTTTGGCTGACATTTTTTTTCAAAATGGTCTTGAGAGACTTTTTCACAGCCTCTACTTGTCCATTTTCCTAGGGGTAGTAAGGGGAAGAAAGACCATTCTTAAACCCCAGTTTACATGTTATTTCTTCCATCATTTCATTCTGAAAGTAACTACCATGATCAGTGACAATATCACTCAGGATTTTGAACCTAGCTATAATTTGATTGAATACGAAAAAGGCAATAGTCTTCCTATCAGATTTAAATTAGGAATATCCTCGACCCAATTAGTAAAGTAGTTTACGACCACGATAATGTGTTGATGCCCCCTATCTAAAGTTGGGTTAAAATCCACAAACTCCACCCCCCACTTGGTAAAGGGACTGACAATAATGACTGGATGGAGAGGGGTTGGATGCGAGCGCATTTTATGGGTGACCACTTGGCAAGGGTTACACTTCTTAACCACTTCAACACAATATTTAAATATAGACAACCAAAAATATCCAGCTCGTAAAATTTTCTGGGTTATCGCAAGCCCGGATAGATGACCACCACAAGCCCCACTATGGCAGTCATTCAGCACAGACTCGGCTTCTTCGTGAGTTAAAAATGACGCAAGATATTTTCTACTCCTCGACAATACAGAGTTTCACCAACGATAAGGTAGTTCTTAGCTTGGTATCGTATGCATCGTCGGTCATCTCGCGAGAGATGCTAAGGGAAATTCAAAGTTTGAAGATAGGGAACAATGTCTTCATACCAGGGGTCTGATGATAAGAAAAGGAAAATGTGTTCATCCACAAACGAATCATCATGGATAACATCCTTGTCTAATCGCAGGAAGTCGGATATTAAATCTCTAAAAACTAGTGATTTATTGGATTTCGCCGAAGTGAAATCGATATCGAACTCTTGTAAAATGAAAATCCATTTATTGTACTTTCTCCCTATGATATGTCTGGTAAGTACGTATTGAAATGGATTGACATTGGTAGCCACATTAGTTTTTCAAAAATATATATAATTTCATAACCAATGGATTGTGTGAACAACAGCCAAAGCTACCTTTTCAACGTGAGAATATTTGAGTTCAAGGCGGACTAAGTTTCGACTAAGATAGTAAATGACATACTCATGGAGTTCATCATCCTCTTGAACCAACACCATACCAATCATCTCTTCAGACGTGGTGACATAAAGCAAGTAATCTCTATTGTAGTATGGCAACTTCAGCAGAGGCATCGATACCAAGGATTTATTCAAAGAATTGAAGGATTCATGGGCTTGCTCATCCCAGATAAAAGGAGTATCCTTCTTCAAGAGACGCATGAAACCCTTAGTAATATTGGCATAGTTTACTATAAACCGACGTAAAAAGTTAGCTTTCCCCTATAAAACTTGAAGTTTTCGAATAGTCTGAGGGGGAGGCAATCGAAGTATTGCCTCAACCTTTAACGGATCTACCATGATCTTAGTCTCAGAGACTAAAAATATTAGAATATGACCTGACCTAATGCAAAATATGAATTTATGAGGGTTTAACCAGATGCGATAATGATGACATCTTTCAAATACTAGCCAAATGTTCTTAGGGTAATCCACTCTCTTACAGGAGTGAGTAGAAAGATCGTCAAGATAGGATTTGACTATATACTTGAGATCATGAAATGTGAAGGTCATAGCACATTGGTAGGTTGCTTCGAAATTTTTAAGGCTGAAAGGCATATTTCGGTATGCGAAAGTACCCTAAGGGAAAATAAATGTCATCTTATGTTGATCCTCGAGTTTAATCTGAATTTGGTTATACCCTGAAAATTCGTCCATGAAAGAAAAAACTTTGTTTCCCGCACACTCATCGAGAATCTGATCAATGAAGGGTGTCAAGAAGTTGTCTTTAGGACAATCTTTGTTCAGGTCACAAAAATCCATGCATAAGTAGATGGTTCCTTGCTTTTTATTCACACGAACGAGATTTGATACCCATTCAGTCAAGGGAACTGGGTAGATAAAGCCCGCATTAAGCAGTTTGTCTACCCTTGCCTTAATACCAGAGGTCTTCAGGGGATTGACATATCTAAGATGTTGTCGAACAATTATGCTTCTTTTAAACTCTTTGCAGAAACACTGAATGATGATCACATTAATGCATGGAAATAAACAATGGCACATTCAGCATCAGTCACACATATATGAGAAACACAGAGACAGATATTTTCCGAGGAAACCCATACAGGGTAAAAACCTCTTTTTCTTTATATGATAAGCAATAGTTACATTTTTTACATTATCATACATATGAGCACCAACTCATAATGAGGCTACAACCTCTATTTTGAAAGTTGCTACTTGCTGAGAGAGCCAACTCTCTGTTTTCTCTAGCACCCACTAGAAGGAAGCACCAACTCCCTGGTTTCTCTAGCACCAACTAGAAGGAAGCACCAACTCCCTAGTTTCTCTAGCACCAACTAGAAGAAAGCACCAACTCAAAGATTTCTCTAGCACCAACTATAAGGAAGCACCAACTCCCTGGTTTCTCTAGCACCAACTAGAAGGAAGCACCAACTCCCTGAGTGTTTCCANGCACCAACTCAAAGATTTATCTAGCACCAACTATAAGGAAGCACCAACTCCCTGGTTTCTCTAGCACCAACTAGAAGGAAGCACCAACTCCCTGAGTGTTTCCAGCACCAACTTCCAATCATACAGGAACCAACCTGTATAACAGAGAACAAGAGTTTTCCCTTGCACCACCCTGCCACCCTGGTTTCTCTGGCTGCAACCAGATGGAAGCTACAATTCCATGTGTTCAAGCACCCACTTGAACCTATGAGGACAACAGTCCTCCCTAGCACCTCCCAACCACCCTGGAAAATAAATCTTTGCTTCTAAAACTTATTACAGTGATATGATGTTCAACAATGGCTTACCAGACTCATCATTGTTCTGTTGCATTTCGTTGCTCTGTCTGCCTCATTGCCTTTCTGCACACATGACTTGCGCTACTTGTTCTTCTTCTTTTTATGCTTTGTGCACCATGTCCATTCACTGCACAGTTCCTCTTCTGTGCAATTCAGCTGCTGCACTCTCCTCCTTCTTCACACATGAATCATTGTCACCACCAACAACCACAGAAAACTCCAACAGCAATAGCAACCCCATCTCTTCTCTGTATCGTGTATTTATAGCTTCTATGCACCTTTTGCATGCAATGTTCGCAATGCCTCTGCATGTTGACTCTGTGTCATTATCCTCCACCTCTCGAGTGCTCTGTCTGATCATCATCATGACTCTTCAGCTTCTCTGGTGGTTCTCCCTGCGTGTCCAACATCACTGTATGTTATACTGAGATTCCTCAGCCTCTCTGGTAGTTTGAGACTTTTTGTCTTCTCTGTGACAGTCGAAATCACCTTCTATGTTTTAGTTATAGGCCTCAATGCTCATCAGTTGTCAATCGCCTCCACGAACATCTTCATCCCTCTCAGAGACTCTTCACCTCCTCTGTCAGTCATCCCGAAGTGTCTTCGCATCCTCTGGTAGAAACCATCAATGGTTTCTAGCAGTTTCACTATGTCGTGAAACAGTAGCCCTCAGATCTCCTTTAGGTTAATCTACGTCGTTGGATGAGCTTTATTAATATTGCCTTTAAATCGGGTTTTGGCATTTCGGCATTCCTGTTGCATTGTGTTCTTGCCTTTCCAAGTCGCGATCCCCGAAAATGAGCTTGGTTTCTCTATCTCTTTCCTCCATCTCTCGCTGATGTGTCCAAGGGCTGTGACCACAGCCTTATGCATAAGGCGCTTTCGCGATTTCACATTTCGCGATTTTCAACACTATGCTCCGTTGACCCCAAGTCAGTGAAATTTTGATCACTTGACACATGTCCTGTGATTCCATGGTCCAGATCTAATCTTGATTCAACGGCTACGATTGAATCACGATTTCACGATTTCGGCATTCTTGATGCATTGAGTTCTTTGCCTCTCTATGTCACAATTCGCGAAACTCCGATATGGAGTTTGATCAACGATCCAGATCTGATCTCTATTCAACAGCTGCGATTAAATCGCGATTTCGCATATCGCGATGTCGGGATTCCTGATGTCAATAATATTTGACATGTCCAACTCTCGATCCCCGATGCCTCTCCATTGACTGGAATCAATGGTCCAAATCAAAGATTGATCTGACGGCTCAGATTACATCGTGATTTCGCATATCGCGAAATCGGGATTCCTATGGTGAATGTTCTTTGACAACTTCAACACTCGATCCTCGAAACTCTGACATGGACTGGAATCAACGGTCCAGATTTGATCTTGATTCAACGGCTGTGATTTAAGTCGCAATTTTGCATATCACGAAATCGGGATTCTTGTTGCATTGTTTCTTTGACATCTCCAATACGCGATCCTCGAAACTCCGTCATGGTGTAAGTCTGTTGACATCACATGTGTTAAATAACTGCCACATGTCACCCTGATTCATGACTTACATGTTCTTGGCATGTTGAATCGGTCTGACACTTGTCATTACCTGGTTGTGCCACGTGTTCCTAGCTGACGTGGTCTACTGACGTGAGTCGGGTTGACGTTCTAGATCACATCTTGATCTGACGGTTCAGATTCAGTCAGGATTTCACACATCACGATTTCGAGATTCTTGATGTCAATATTCTTTGACATCTCCAACTCTCGATCCCCGAAACTCTGACAGGGAGTCGGATCAACGATCCACATAACCCCCTGAGATGGACGGTCCTCCTGCTTTCAGGATTTTTGAGCCCTCTACTCCTTGCACTTTTAAAGATCATGCAGGTTTTCCTCGATCCAACGGTGGTCGGATCCTGCGCTCAGATCTAACGCCTGAGATCTATCCTCTAGATCTGCGCGCTCCTTTTGTCTTCATTCATATCTGATGGCCATCGGGAATTCAGGATGAGATCCATCGATCACTGGCACTTCTCCTCCGGAGCGTACTTTGTCCTTGTTTTGCCTTCATTGCATACTCTGATCTTGCCATCAATGACAAGCTTACTTTGCCTGATAATAACCTGCCAACAAGCCTCTGCACTATCTCTTCTGAACTTATCGGGCTTGCTCTGCAGCGTCTTCCTAAAATACTTCTGGTGCCCATCTGTTACATTCTTCCTGTACTCATGCCATCTTCATTGTTGTACTTGCCATCAATGACAAGCATGTGCTACCTGTTAAACATTTTCCAACAATCTCCCCCTTTGGCATTGATGGCAACTAAGGCACCCAAATTCTTTTCTTCCCCTTTGACATCAATGTCAAAGAAGAGACATGCTCCCCCTAAGCTATTTCATTAATTTAGAAGGTATCAGATATTAAATCAATGAAAACTCCCCCTGATGGGATGGACTCTCTCATTTAAGGC
>JASDQU010104000.1:95807-109110 GCA_032191745.1 Picea mariana | reverse complement strand
CATTTATATTTACAATTAGTAGAAACGACTCACCATCCTATATGTAAAATTACAAATGGGGTTTGGATTAGGAACATTACATGTAATCGACATCATACCTTCTTGCTTTAAACAAGAACAACCCTAAATCTAAATTGACTTACATATACATGACCAACTACCTCTGAAATGATTTCTCTATATATTGATCTCAAGTTTAACTTTTACATCATTACAACATGCCTTATTTACAGGATTTATAGTTGGAAAAACCCTAAAGAAAGGTTCCAAAAAATGGTTATAGATCCACGCAGATCATTGGCTACAAATTGTGTGACTCTTAGGATTTTGTTATAGTCGACTACCTAATCAGATTACCAGTCGACCTTCATTTATTCTTTAGTCAATTGCCACAATACTGTCTATCGACCTCTTTTCAGTTGGCCTCTTTGTATTAGTGTCGATTAATTCAAGTTTGACTTTGCTTGGTCGATCCACCTCGACCTTTGAATTTCAATGCAAAGAATATAACAACCCAACATTCTCCACTTGTTGTCTTCTTTGTTGAAACCAGGAGATTCTTGAACTCTGAGTCATAGACCCAGGGTAGCAATGCCCATTTCCTCTCTATACCAAGAAAAATTCAAAGCACTCACAGATTTGGTCAAAGAGTCTGCTATGTTTTCCAACATGTCTACTTTCTCCATCAACATCTTGTTGATTTCCACCATGTCTCTTACGAAATGGTATTGTACATCAATATTCTTAGTCTTGGAAGTATAAGTTGGTTTCTTTGCAAGAAATATTTCACTTTGATTGTCACAACTTATCTTCATATCTCTCTGCTCAAACACGATCCCTGAACACAACCTTTTCATCCATACTTTTTGTTTTCTTCCATGAGTGGATGCCATGTATTCATGTTCTTTTGTTGACATGGATACAACTGCCTATCACTTACTCATCCAGCTGATTTCTCCACCAAACATCTTGAACACATATCCACTGGTCGACCTTCATCAATCCATATCTCCAACCCAGCCAGCGTCTAAAAATCCATGTACATATAATTAATTTTTACCTCCATGTTTTCCTTCGTAGCATATAGCATAATATTTTGTGCCACACAAATACCTAAATACTCTCTTGACATTTGTTCAATGCTCCTTTCCAGGTGTTGACATGTATCTGCTCAACACTGCCACTGCATGGGAAATGTTTGGTCGAGTGTAGACCATCACATGCATTACACTACCAACAACACTTGCATAGGGAA
Organism: Picea mariana; assembly: GCA_032191745.1. Classification (NCBI taxonomy): domain Eukaryota; kingdom Viridiplantae; phylum Streptophyta; class Pinopsida; order Pinales; family Pinaceae; genus Picea; species Picea mariana. The sequence goes on along the minus strand of JASDQU010104000.1, from coordinate 107,855 downwards.
CATGTGCCATGTACTCTATATCTTCCTTTGTCTTTGGACATTGTTCAACAATTATTCTTTATCCCACGAGAATTGGCACCTTTACAAGTTTTCAATCATGCATGTTGAAATGTTTCCAAAATGTTTCAATATATTTATTCTGTTTCAACTAGAGCTTCCTGGATTCTTGATCTCTCTTGATCTCCATTCCAAAAATGAAGTTTTTTGCACCGAGATCCTTCATGTCGAACTTGGAGGATAACTACTTCTTCACCTCTTTTATTGTGTTCATGTTGTTTCCAATTAAAAACATGCCATTGACATACAAAGCTGCACATATGAAACGTCCACCTTCTTCTTTGGAATATATGTAGTGATCAACTTTTCTTCTCACAAATCCCAAACTAAGGATGTATGTATCGAAATTTTGGCATCACGCCCTTGGTGATTGCTTTAGACCATAGAGAGATATTTTAAAATTTCACACCAAATATTTCTTTCCCTTTCCTACAAATCCTTCAGGTTGTTTCATGTATATTTGTTCTTCGAGGTCCCTATGTAGGAACATTGTCTTCACATCCATCTATTCTATTTCCAGATCAAATGCTATAGCCAGAGACATTAGTATTCTAATGGAATTTAATTTTTCAACATGGGAAAAAATATCACCGAAGTCGATTTCTTTGAATTGGGAATATCCTTTCACTACCAGTCAAGCTTTTAATTTCTCGACTTGACCTACTACATTCATATTCTTATTGAATACCCACTTCCTACCAACATGATTTATTCCACTAGGTAATTTGACTAAATCACATGTCTCATTCTTGTGCAAGGATTTCATTTCTTCGATCATGGCGTCCTTCCAGAGTCTGCCCTCTGCCGATTCGACTTCCTCCCTGATCGAATTGGGCTCCTCGTCAATGGAAGATAACAAAAATTAGAAACAAAAGTCGAGTGGACTATAGATTTCAATTTATTTTCTTAATTGTATAGACCTCCTTACAACCGGGGTTGGTTGTTCCACCTATTCATCTGATTCAGTCAACTCATTTGAATCATATTCTTCTTCATTCCTCATTTAAAACCTCACCTTCTATGGATTATTCTTTGTTTGAACCGTGACTTCATAATCAGAATTCCTTCCGACTCCTCTGAAAACCACATCTCGCCTATACATTTTTTTCCTTGATGCAAGATCCCATAACTTATATACTTTCATTCCTTCTTTGTGTGATTGTATCCAATTAAAATACACTTGAATTCCTTCTTTCCTAGCTTTCTTCCCTTTTATTTGGGAACATGAACAAATGCATCACAATCAAATACTTTGAGATTTGAAACTAAAGGATTCTTACCAGACCATACCTCATGTGGAGTCATGTCGACTAACATCGACAAAGGAGACATATTCACCAAATATTTTGCAGTGTCGACTGCCTCTTCCCAGAATTATTGTGTGAGCCCAACACCAATGACCATGCTCCTTTCCTTGTCCATCAATGTTATATTCATTCTCTTGGAAACTCCATTGTGTTGTGGGCTATATGGTGTGGTATTTTGGCATGCAATGCCACACTTCTTGTAGAACTGCTCAAAATCCTTTCCACATAATTCACCACGATTGTCATTTCTCAGCACCTAACTCTTCTTATCTCTCTAGTTTTCTACAAGAGACTTAAACTCTTTGAATTTATCGAAAACCTATTATTTCTTCCTTGGGAAATATATCCATGTATTCCTAGAAAACTAATCTATGAAAGAGAAATAATACAAGGATCCACCAAGTGAAGTCACTAAAACATAGCTAAACACATCACTATGAACCAATTCGAGAATCCCCTTTGCCCTTGTTTCTCCAGATGGGAATCTCACTCGAATTTGTTTTCCATATATACAATGTTCACAAAATTCGACTTCTAAATTACATTTAGGGAAATCTTCGACCATACCTTTGTTATGCATATTTTGAAGTCATTGTTCTCCAATGTGTCACATCCTCTCATGCCATAGCATGGTCGGGTCAACTTGAAGAATACTTGTTGATTCATCTTGAATTGACTCAAATCGATTTGATTTAAGTCGAGTCGACTTCGGGAACAACAATGTTATTGCATCGAATCGAGTCGACATTCCCTAAAAACTTGTATAGGGTTACAATCCAAACTCCTTTCATTAATACCATCACACCACTAACCATCTTGCATGTATCCTTATGAAATAGAGTGTGCGCTCCTACATCACTCATCTTACTGATAGACATCATGTATCTAGCCAAACTTAGAATATGTAGCACATCTGGAAGGGTTCTACTCCTCCCATCCTATAGTATCAATCAGACTCTTCATCATCCGACAATTTTGGTTGTTGATTCGTCCCCCAAGAACACATCTCCTCATTTATATCGTTCATATTCATAGAACCATTCTCTATGTGGTGTCATATGATAGGATTCTCCTGATTCGATTAACCAAACATCTTGATCTCACTATGTACTGGTGGATGTCAGGTACACATCGCCTCCCTTATCTGGAGTCATATTTCTCTCAGTCGACTTCTTCTCAACGGATCTTGTACTAACTTACATTTACTTTGACTTACAATCCTTTTTATAATGCCCATATTTACCGCATTTCCAACATCTTCTCATAGTCTGAACAAGAGATTTAGATCTACCCTTCGACTTAAACTTCCTAGCAGAGAATTTGCCTTTATCTCTATCATATCAACTGTCGACCTCTCACCACTAATGCATCTTTGGCCAATCCTTCCATGTTCTTGATTCTCATTTCTTCTAACAATAAATATGCAACCATGTATTATAGTGATAATGTAGTTTAATTTCTCCCTATAAGCACAACTAAGTTATCCCAGGAATCTGGCAAAGAACATAATAAGATAATACATTTCTCTTCTTCAATGATTTTAATATCCATAGAAGATAACTGGTGTATTATGGTATTAAATGCATTTAAATTCTCATTTACCAAACTATCCTTACTCATCCTTAGAAGATACAACTTCTTTTTAAGGAACAACGTATTTACCAGGGATTTCAACTGGTATATGCTTCCCAACTTGTCCCACAATTTGTTGGCTAAATATTCTCTTAAGACATTCAACAACACCAAATCTACAAGAAATACTTGAATCATACTCCTTGTTGATATTATGGTAGTTGCAGGAGGTATTAACCTCTACATGTAACCCTAACGAGACTAGAATATTTCAGGAAGCAAGAGAAACTCTAAAACATTGGATAATAACCCTAGGAGACAAGTTGGCTCAAGAGAATATTTATTATTGAGTTATTAGCCTCCAAACGTAGAAGTCTGCCCAGTTAGGTCACTTGGAGGACTATAAATAAGAGGGCACTAGAGCTTATTTGACATACTCACTCTCACAACTGCATAAGACGAGTGGTGTGCAAGTTTGGAGAGGAGTTGTAGCTATAGATACTGCAACTGACACTTTGGTTATGGTTTGGACTTTCTTCTTGGTACGCTAGATCTGGAGAGAGGTACACTACCTTGGTTGGCTATTGGTTCTATGGATTTCTTCCAGAATTATTCTCTCTATCAAGGTTAAGGTGCTCGGGGGTGGCTTCGGCCTATGGGTGGGTGACAATATTGCTATATTGTTTATGGTGAAATTAGAAAACCTATTTTTCTAATAGGTTATGGACCCAAACTATCTTCAGACAGTTTAACCGTTGGAAGATAGATTGGGAGGATTTTCTCAATTATAGTTGCATTTGCAATAAAAGTTTTTGTTGCAGCAACGAAACCCTAACCCTATTGTTGATGCACCTTAAGTGAAGAGCTTGACCTAATTCCTAGATAGCCTAATTCTCCCTAGCCTAGCGCACCTGTTGGTACTCTCAGCAAGCCAAGACATCAAGTTTGAGTTTTTGGTCAAAGTCAAATCTTGACCAAGTCAAAGTTTGACCAAGTCAAAGAAGTCATGACTTACTCTATGAAGTTAGAAAACAAGTTAGAAGGGGTGTCTAACTTTAGAGCATGGAAGACAAGGATTGACCTCATCCTTTCCAAGAATAAAGTGTTGGATATCGTGAAAGGCAAGATCATGGAACCACAATTTAAAGAGGGAAAAGAGAAGGAACATCATAACATTGTAGTTATGGGGAAGTTCAAGTAAAATTACATCAATGCTATGAGTATCATAGTGGAATCTGTAAAATACAAGTTGATACCCTACATATCTCATCTTGACTAATCTAAGAAGATGTATCATACCCTAACTAACCTCTTCTCGGTCAGAAACATTTGACAAGTAATAAGTCTGAAGAATGAGCTCTGTGACATAAAAATGAATGATAAGCATAACATCATACTCTGTAGGAATATTTATCAGTTAAGAGGTCAACTTCAAGCTATTGAAGAAATCATTTCAGAAAAATGAACTGGTAAATATAATACTCAATGGCCTTCCCAAGACATGGGATGCATTGCCGCAAGCATGAACTCAAGAAAATAATATAATGCTTCAACTGTCAAAAATATGGTCACTACAGGAACCATTGTCCTGAGTTAAAGAAAATGAAGGAAATAAACAAAGCAATAGTTGCTGAAGAAAGGGAACCCTCAAACAAAATCGAGCAGGATAAAACAAACTTATTCTTCTAGTCAAGGTAACAATATTCTTCTATAGCATAGTTCTTATACATACCATGTTTACATAGATCATGTACATATCTATTTCTTGAAAATAAAATATGGTCAGTGAAACAATACCTATGAAAGAACAACAAGATAAGGATTGTTATTATGATGACTAAAATAAGATGAAGTACGTTGGAAAATTCTTGAGGAATCTATTATATAAGTAACAACTTCCAGATAGGCTGAAATCATAATCAAACTTGAAGAGACCCAAAATGAGTCAAATCAAAAGAAGTCAATAATCAAGAGGAAATTAGAATAATCTTTGCGACACTTTGTAGAAGGCAACAATGATTGAGACAAAAGACTAGACTCTCTTAGATGGAGGGAGCTGATTACAAAATTCCAAAAGAAGAGCATGCATTCATGCATGAAGCGAGGATTATTAGGGAGATAATCCTAAATGATATGATCCATTAAAGAATACATGAATATTATGAAGTATCTATCCATGTTCCCATTGAAAGTAGCATCCATGATAAGAAACATGTGTTCATTTTGACTCTAGAAGAAGTCTTCCTCGAAAAGAAGTCTTAAGTATCCTTGGTTTTCCATCTACATCCATGTTCTTATGATAAAAGGAAGAATTTGGAGTCTTCAGGAAGGAAGGGAATGGAATCTATAGAAGACTCCATGGACCCAAAGTCTAAATAAGAACATGCATATTCCAAGAAAGAAAGAAAACCCTGAACAACCAGCTATTATACCAAGAATCATAAGACTACCAGCTTGGTTTGAACCCACTAAAAGCAACCAACTAGAAGAAATGGAAGTTGTGATGAAGAACAATTTATGTAAGAAAATGAATCATTGTGATATTTAGAACTAGAGGTTCTTATAGGAGGGAGAATACTATGACGACAACTTGTTCCAATAAACCAAATATACCTCTTGCAGTATCCATGAATTGAAATTTACATGTAAAATATTGTTCTTCCCAATAAAGTAAATTGAGAAAGAAGCTTATACCAGAAAGAGACCCATGTATGAAAATGGAAGAATACCTTGTATGGATTCAAGCAACTTGATATAGAGTATCTCATATACAACAAAAGCATGGTGAAAACTTCCTATGACATAGATAGTGTATCAAAATGGTTACTCAAAAGTATGGGATGATGGATTGCTAATCCATGGAAAAATTCCATGATGACAAATCTGAAGTTGAGATACTCTAATCCAGTAGACCCGTATCCATATCGATAATTGATTGGCTCGTTAATATATCTAGAGAATACTTAGCCGAATATTTACCTTGTGGGATGTTTGAGTTATGATATACATCTGCATGGATTTATCGACTCAGATTGGGTAGGGAGTGTAGATGGCAGAAGAAGTGCTACTTGGATATGTTTCAGTTTGATCTTTTCCACGATGTCATGAGCTAGCAGAAAACAAAATTTTGTTGCAATCAACACTACAAAAGCAGAGTACATTGCAACTTGTGATTCTTTTTGGACCGTCTGATCAGGTGTTGAATTTGACCATGATATATTGTAATGGTAAGAGCTATGTGAAGCTTTCAAAGAAACCGGTGTTCCATGACAGGCTGAAGCACATTGATATCAAGCATCATATTCTTCATGATACAGTCCAGAAGAGAGAAGTGGTTCTCCAATATATCTCCACATATGAGCAGATAGTAGATATTTTAGGTAAAGACTCTATCCAAGATGAAAAGTTTGTGTACTCAAGAGACAATTTGGGGCTCGTGGATATGACTTCCTTATTGAAAAAGGAAGTGATTACTCGATCCAAAAATGGAAGAAATTAATAAAAAAATGACATTAACAAGATGCTCGTAAATGATAAAGAGTTCAACCATCATATGCCATGATGCAAATAAGAGAATATAACAGCAATAAGAAAGAGAAATAGACAACAAGAACTTGTTAACAGAGTTCACCAATGTGTGGATACGTCTCCGGGCCCGCTTCCAAGTGGAGGACCTCTTTATTGATCTTTAAAATGCTCAAGTTCTCTTTAAAATGGATCTTGTTGTTACAAACAGGGTTCCGATCTATTGTATAAGATCTCCTTATGTATATGCACACATGCCTCAACAATATCCACTCAAAACATGACTAAATGTCCCTCAAAACATGACTAAATGTCCCTCAAAACATGAGAAATGGGCCATTAACTCAAACTCCCCTTTACATTTCCTGCATAAAAAGTACCCTCTCAATCTAAATAAACTTGGTTTATATCATTTTTAGGCTCAGTTGGAGAAGCCCAACTTCCCACAAAGATCTGGCCTCTTTTTGGGATCAATTTCCCCTCCAAATGGCCAAGAAATCTCCAAAAACGCCCAATCTGGGCCAAAACTATAGTAAAATAGGTACTTTGTTACAAAAAATTAAAAGTAGCCCCTATGGCCTGGACATGTGCACCTGTTGTAGGGTCATATGATTTAATATGGCCAATCATCAGCCCCCTAGGGGCTGCACACTGGTCCTTACCTCCACTAGCTCCTGTCGCATGTATATATGATAGGATCGAGGGTCTGATTGGCGTGCCCAACCACTGGTCACCGCCCCGAGTCATATGGCATCAATTCCCGCTGATGGTTAAGCCCTATCCCATGGCCCTCGTACCCATATATTATTTGTGTAGTGGAGTGCCAAACCATTGACATGTGGGTTTTATGGTAGCAATTTGATTGCGGGATGGAGCTAGACCCCAGGCCCCTTCCACCTTCGCCCATACCATAATCACACTTTAAATATTTTAATGTGGCATTGGTATAACAAGTCACACAGTGGTGGGTTGGTAACTAGCCCATCCAAAATGCTCCCCTTACCAGAGATCTCGAGTTCGACACTACTAGAGTTCAAAAATCCCTTTTACATCTGTCAATTAATGATGGGGTGCCATGTGGCACCATTTAAATTTCATGTGAATGAGACACTTGTCAAATTATGAATGGTCCACATCTACCACACTTGCCCAGTTGGCGTACCCATCCTCTACCATGTCAGCATGATGTCATGCTAACATCAACATTGAATTTTTGCATGTTGACTGTTGACTTTTTTCTTGTTTGGTAAATCGATAGGAGTGTGATAAATTTCACATACAGTGTCTGTTTGAGGAAGTAAATATATGGTTGGAATCAGTGCGATGAGTCAGACGCAATGGAATTTCATTTTTGAGCACTTTCTGGACCCGAGGAGCCTCCTAGATCATTACTCCTAGGTTGGGAGGGAGCACTGATATGTTATTGATTTATGGACAATCATTTTTCCAGTTTGGAAAATGGTCCAGGATGGGTAGTTCTTTTCCAGTTCAGAAAGTGTTCGAGATTTCTGATGGACATGCATTTTTCAGTTCGGAAAATGGTCTAGATCGGATATTCATTTTCGTAATGAAAATGGTCTGATAGAATGTTGATGTACCATAGACATTGATTCCCCTTGTGGCCAGTGTGGGGGAATGTTCTAGAAAATGCATTCTTCTTGGAAATCACTCTGAGTAGTTTTCAAGTAAAATGGTCTACCTCGTCGGGCAGTCATTCTTTCAAAGTTTATAGCTGTGAGTAGTTTCAAAGAATGTTCCATTTTGGAGGTTGGTACAGGACAGTAATTTCCATAGGAAATGGTCCGGACAATCATTCCCTAGGGCAGACTCATTCTCTCCAATTTTCTTTGTTATTAGTGCTGAAGGAATGGCCCAGTTAGATGAATGGTCTAGGTTCAATAATCAGGGATAGGCACTCCCTAGGGCAGACTCGTTCTCTCAAGGTTGCACTATGATTAGTGTTGGAGGAATGGTCCAATTAGGTGAATGTTCCACGCTCAAAAATCATGGACAATTATTCTTATATGCTTGGGAATAATAGTTTGTATAGCCCATGGTTGATGTTTTACCTTCTGAGGGAAGATTCTCTTCCAGATCTCACAGATGTAAGTGGAAGAATGGCCCATATGACTTAATTTATACCATGATATTATTTTATGCGGTTTGATATCAGATGATATGATTGTTGTGGAGATTGTATGTCTTTGGACAGTAGTTGTTTTCTACTATGGTGGATGTGATCCACTAATAGTGACTATGTGTCACTGGTTAGTAGTCGTGTGCTACTAGGAGTGGTTTTGTACCACTGGGTAGTGGTTGTGTACTAATATGGATAGACACAGTTGTGTCCTATTGGATGGAATTGTTCTAATTGCCATGGAGATTATCACTATTGTTGGATATGATTACCGACTAGACAGATAGTCAATATGCTGATGGACAGAAATTATCCCTATGGAAAATGGTCCAGGACAGTCATTCTTATAGGACGTATGTCTAGATTAGAAGAATAGTCTTTGTAGCCCATGGTGTGGCTTCCAACATCTGTTGGAGTAATTATTCTTCTAGGAGATATGTCCAGATTAGAAGAATGATTTTTGTATCACTCTGTGGAGTGAGTGGCTTATTCAACATCATGCCTAATTACTCAGATGGAGTATGGCTTCAAAGAGATGATGTAGTTGATGCTATCAGATGATACTCATAGTGATGATGATGCTCATGATTTGACCATGAGATATCCTATGTGGCTATGATGATGCTACCAGTTGAATGACTTGTTTGTGCTCAAGACCATTGCCTTTAATACCTCCCTAGCTAGGAGGGAGTGTTGATATTATGTTAGTTGTGGGAGGTATTAACCTCTATATGTAACCCTGACGAGACTAGAATATTTCGGGAAGCAAGAGAAACCCTAAAACATTGGATAATAACCCTAGGAGACAAGTCGGCTTAAGAGAATATTTATTATTCAGTTATTAGCCTCCAGAAGTAGAAGTTGGCTCAGTTAGGTCACTTGGAGGACTATGAATAAGAGGGTGTTGTTGATGCCCAAAAAGCACAACATGGAATTCCTACATGAAAATGGGTTGCAATGCCTTATTACTTATAAATAATATACTAAATAGGTGGGACCCCGTTATGGAATGATGATAAAAGACACTTTTATTAATTGCGCTCATGACTACCTTGCAAAATTGATTCTACAGTTTGGGAATAAACCCAGAAATTCGAAACCGCTTTCTGGATGAATGATGGGTGTGTTGGAAATTTAATTTGAAAAATAAATGAAAAGGTAAAAATGTGTGTTTTAATAAGCATCTTGGTTTATTCTTGCTACAAAAATATTTTGACTTGTTGATTCAAACTCCAAGCATGAGCCACATATAGTTATGAAATATTTCACTTATGGTATACTTTTTATTACCATGGACGATAAGTTTTATAAGGTAGCAATCTTTCACTAGAAAGGAATGTGGGACATGACATGTTTTGTTGCTAAGTGTTGAGTATGCATATAAAACTTGTGAGATTAATGAAAGGAGGAAAATTCAATTTTTGGATTGAAATGTTATGTGGCAAACATAGTGGACTATGCATTGGATGTATTGGGTGTGCTCATACTTGGATCTAGTTGATGGAAATTAATGTGAGACACAACGTGCAATTACTTCACATCACCCTAACCCTACCTCAAATTTTCCACCCTCACTTGGTTTTCATTTGTGTTAGTTTGTTTGGCTGGTGTTGCTTTCATTTTTCTTAGCCTTGGAAAGAATAGTGGAGCTTGTTGGTTTTCTGGCATTCTCCATACAGGTATGTTGGTTCTCCCCTCTCCATTCATGAACTGTAGCTCTGCTTCGAATAAAATCATGATGTTGTCTCTTAGATTTTCTTACAGACTGTGTTTTCTTTCCAAAGTTTATAATGGATGTATGTGGTTATCATGGATATGCAAATTGCATTTATGTGGAGTTTCCTCTCTATTGGCATTTAAAATTCCTTTCTATTTGGATTATGTGATTACGTTGCACTCATAATGAGTCCTGCTTCTATTGCTATGACTGTTGGAAAATAATTATGGCAAGTATTTTTCGGTTTCACTCATCTCTAGTGATTAAAATTCAAGGTTTTTTCTCTGAGAAACAAAAGTGCAGTTTGTTTTTTCCATGCATAACTCCATACCCTTTACCCAGTATTTGGAAGACTTGTAGCTCCTTGAAATTATCAATCAATTCTTTGTGAATAGATAGGCGTATTTTCCTTGCAACCACCATATGAGGAATGTGGAAAATCTGTTGTGAAAATAAATGGTTAAATGGTTTTTTTGCAAATCCCTTATGAATGTTTCACCTTTTCTTGCCCATACCTCGATTATTTTATCTCGTGTATGGAAATTAGTAGATTCGAACTTTGGTCCTGACGTATGTTATAGTGATTAACCCGGTAATGGGAAAGACGAGTTATATGCATGAATTCTTGGCTCGTTTGTTATGTATCCATGGGAGTTTGGCCGGTTTTGAAGTTATATGATGTTAAATTAAAACAATGAGCACCAGTTTCATATGAGGTTTTGAACCCAGTCTGTTTACACAACAAGTATTGAAGGTTGTGATACAAGCGTTGTATAGTGAAAGGTTGATAGATTTATGTTGTGCTCTTAGCCTCCCATGCGTGCTTGATGTAGTATGGCTTTAATTGTTTTGAATGACTCTATTGACAATCTCTTATAAAAGCTCTGCTAATAAAATAAAAGGAAGGGGAAATTCAATTTGTAAAGTTTGACAGTCCCGAAACTTTCCTGGGGTTTTATATTGGGTACTATAAAAACTGTTGTGTCTTGGATTTGAATTATTAACAGAGAAACGTTTTGGCAATTAATGGTGATGACGATTTTCAATAAATATTATTGCATATAGTAGAACAATAATCATCTTTTTCCCTTTCATTATCTCACATTTCGTTCATTATATGCCCACCGCCTTCCCAAATACATTAAAAACATTCACGCTCTATTATTATGAATTTCTTTTTTTGAAAAGAGAAAGGATTAATAACAAAAGAAAAGGCTAGTTGATGATTGTTAGAATATAGAAGATGGTGTGCTCGTTTTACCATTGACGATACCCTCATCACCCAACCCTAGGCCGAAGCCACCCTCCGAGCACCTTAACCTTGACTGAGAATTCCTCCGGAAGCTCTCCTCCACACGTGCACACCAAACTGAGAACTGCAATTCTGAGATGCTGTCAAATGAGAACTGGCACCCTGTATTTATACTGGTTCTGCCAGATTTGCTAGGTCCGACTTCTCCTTATGGATATGTGTCTGTTCAGTATATTAATATTATTTATGGTCAACTTCTTCTCTTGGAGGCTAATAACCTAATATACGTTATCTTCTTGAGCCGACAAGACTTCTAGGGTTATTAGCCAACTCATTAGGGTTTTCTCTTGCTTTCTGGAGTCTTATATTCTCGTCAGGTTCACACGTGGAGGTAAATACCTCCCGCATCTACCATAATATTAACACTCCCTCCTAGCTAGAGAGGTATTTACAGGTAATGGACTTGAGCACAAAACATACC
>JASDQU010104000.1:61501-73221 GCA_032191745.1 Picea mariana | reverse complement strand
GACCTTCTAGAAGGTGAAACATGGTGCCTCTTCATTGGGACATGTGTCACCTCGTCATTGGCTCGAGCCACATCATCCTACCCAGTCAGCTACCACATCATCATCCATAATGTGCCATGTCATCATCTTTATAGTGCCATGTCATCGTTTGTACAGTGCCACATCATCATTTGTATAGTGCCATGTCATCATCCATACAATGTCACGTCATTATCTGTATAGTTCCATTTCATCATCCATATAGTGCCACATCATCATTTGTACAGTGCCACATGTCACCTCCATACAATGCCACGTGTCACTTCCATATATTGCCACGTGTCACTTTTTATTGGTTCAAATCACCCCTGAAAATGCCAAAAATAACTAACATGTGGCACGTCCTGGTGCTTCCATGTGTCATGTTGACATCAGTATGATGTACTGTTAACATCATCTGCCACGTCAGTTGTACATCCTTTGACCAATTGACTTTGACCTTTGACTTTTTACATGTTTGGGGAAAATTTCAAAACACGATAACTTTCGCATACGGTGTCCATTTTTGAAATAAAATATATGGATGGAATCAGCACGATGAGCCCTACACAATGGCACTAGTTTCATATGATTCTGATAACTTTGAAATTTTGGCCTTCCTGGATCCATTTTGGATCAAGACTCGTACCATGGCATATTGTTTTGAATACTTCAGGTGAAGTAAGAACATCAAATCTTTTGTGCTCCTACCCAACATATTGTACCACTCCACCAACATTGGTACTTGCAGAGGATCAACTTGTTCACTCCATCGGTCCCAGATATCCTCTATTTTTTATTTTGAGACATAGCTCCACTGTGTATCTATTTGTGGTTATGATCTACTTTCACATGGATCCATTGTGTATTCCTCGTGGTCATGCTTGTTACTTCATATATATCACATAGATCCACTGTGTGTTGATTATGTCCATGAACATTAGTCATACTTTCATATATGCCATGGATCTGCAATGTATTTGATTTGGTGGCCATGCTTACATCACTCTTAAGCATGGGTATGCCCGACTTGGGATAGAGAATATTCTCACTTGATTTTGGCTGATCGTTTCTATTTTTGGATCAATTGTCTCAGGAACCTTCATAGATTATTTCATTACATCCTCACCTCCTAGATTTATAATGCATTTCATTCATCACTTGCCCTTCTGACCTCACACATTAGGGGGCATTTGTTATAGCACAAATTGCCACACCTATGCATTTGTGGCATGGCCCAACCTTTCCCTAACTTACTAATAAATATCCCAAGTTCCTTCATCAAATTCACCTAAAAAAATTGACTTTTTCTTATGTCCATAGGTTTCCTTTATGCAACATGCGGACATCTGCTCCTTACTAGCTTGCAACCCGTGGATGCCCTTGAAAAATGAAAAAAAAAAATCCACTTTTTTAGGTGGGGATTTCAGTTGGGCTCATTTCCCAACCTCCCTAAGTCCATACTAAATGGAATTCAACCTCCTTAACTCGTGAAGGATGGTATAAATGAACCATTGAGGGCATGGATGGGAATAAAGAACTAAGGTGCAAGATCATGATGGCAAATTTTAGCAAGCTTCCCTAATCCCTTTATTCTTTGTGTAGCATCCCATACCTAGAAACTCCTTTTCTAGTGTTCCTTAATTTATATATATAACTACAAGGTGTGTTCCTATCCTTATTGAGTTATCCAAGGAAGAACCTCATCATTGAGTTTATGCTTGAAGGTTTTGGAGGAACCCAGAGAAGTTGGCTACGGACCAGTTCTGAAGGTTGAATCAGGTGTTGTAACTACCTTTCTCACATTCTTGTCAATAGCATATTTCTCTTTCCCTCATGTTGTGTGTTTATTGGTTCATGGTATTGATATATGTAAATGAATTTCATATTTATTTGAATCTATGCACATGATATATGTTATTTGAATGTATAACTATCTTGCAGAAGCCTATTCTTGGTTTCCTATTGCAAGCTAGTTTCGACAGAGATCATGAGCACTTCAAGAAACAAGAGCGGGGATTGACATCGAATGAAGGATTCAAGGTGTGAGGCCTCTCATTATTCCTTTCTCTCTCTCTCCTTGTAAAAAGCAGTTATTTCTTATATTCTTTGATATAGATGAGGGTAGTTTATGTCTTCTAAATTCGGTCTTTCTCTGTTGTGACTTGACCTAAGGTCACAGGGGAAAAATCCATTAATCACTGATTGGGTAAGAATCCTTGAGTATTGGCCATGATACCATGAGTTTGACTGGTGAGGTGGAGTTTGGATGCCTTGATGAAGAAATTATGAATCTCACCAATATTCTAACTCACATATACATACTTAATGCATGACCTGAACAATGTACCTGGATGGAATTGACCCACGGAACCTATTTTATGGTGATCGGGTTGGGTAGTTTAGAAATTATAACATCCTTCATATTTGGTACTTGAAAGAGTGAAGGGTCGACTGCAACTTCAGCCAAAAGGAAGCATAATATGTTCCCCTTTGATTCGAGAGCCTGACACCGAGGGTTTGCTTCTGACAGAAGTCATTGGGGATCCTAAGGGTAAGGAGAACATTCCAACAGTGAAGAAGGAATAAGGAAGAAGAGGAAAAAATAACCAGGAGGGCGCGCAGATAAGAGAACAAGTAGCATGAAGAGGAAAAAGACATAGATCTCGCAAATGTGCAGAGACTGAACCCACACAGAATAATAGAGAAAAATCACACACAGAAATGAGTTGTTGAATCACAAAAAGATGGTGCAAATGAGAAGAGGATCTCACACACACAGTGTTGAGGAAAATATATGAATTATCTTACTCAATCATTTTTTAATCTTGCGTGGCTAGGACAAGATAGTTGGGAATGTCACCCTATGTTTTATAGCCTCAAAAATATTTTCCCAATCCACAAGTATTAATTACAAGGGTTTAGGATGATTTATTAATGAAAAAATTGTTTCAAAATAACATAAAAAATTTATATAAGTTTCTAGAAAATATACAGATTACAGAAAGTAAATATGGATATCAAAATCAAAAGTAACCAAGTCACAATACACACAAATGAGAAAGAATAGCAATCTATTTTATTTCATTCTAAGATATCAAAAGTTTTTTTCTCTTTACAAAACCCCTGTGAGGGCATGGACCAAAGTCTAATTTATAGATCCCTGATGAACACCATACAAAAGGACTCTGACAAGAAGTAAAAACTGAAATTTATAATCTGGATCAGCTCACCACAGACTGTTGCCAATTTGACTCTGCAAAATACCCTTTATCGGCTATGAAACTCAATCCATAAACATACAAGTATACACAGACTATCAAGGATGGATCAACACCTCTAAAACAAGCATCTGAATTATTTGGTTCAGTTTTGAACCTTGTTGTCTACAATAGGACCCTACTGTCAAAAAGAGAATTAGGCTTTGAATGAACTCAAGAATGAATGAAATCTGAAACTATCTCATGAAATCAAAAGAGCAAACCTTAGTCTTGTTTTCTCCTTCTATTCTCCCCTTGTTTCTTCTTATCATTTAGCTTTTATGCCTGCCAAATAAGTTGAATTAGTTCAACTACTTTCTTTAGTTAAGTTAGTTTGACTTAACTAATTTAGTTTAGGAGAAATAATAAGAATAATAATAGTTAAGGGTCTTTATTTAATAATAACTAGGTAGGTGGGACCCCTTGTGACTCCCTTCTTTTATTCTTTTCAAATTATAAAATAAAACACAATGAATAATCATTCAACACATGCCACCCTTTTAAATTTTGATTATTTGGGTTGGTTGTCATTGATGTCAACCCTTGAAGAAAGTCTGGTAGCACAGAGATTTGGGTAATGGACCCAAGTTTGTTTGATGTATAATGGTATGTGCTTTAATATAGTTGAAGGTAAGACTATTCTATATGGATAGTACATGTCATGCCATTTCCGGTTGTATGTGGAACGTCACATAACTCCTCACGGTTAGAGATTTATGGCCATGTGAAGTTGGAGAACCCTCATGAGTCATCCAGAAGCCCCAAAAGGTCAAAGTAGTCAAAGTGGTTGCAAAGAAGAAATTATTTATATAATAAAGTGAAGTGATGAGTGTACTATAAGTAAAAGTGGATACAAAAGAAATTATTTAAACAACAAAGTTAATGGAGAAATTACTAAGTGGACAAGTGGTTAGAAGTGGGTTAGCCCTAAAATAAGGAAAGTGGTTTAAGATGGTTAGAAGGTAACCCCTTGAGGAAACTACATAAAAGTATAAATAAGAGGCAAGGGCCTCTCATTTTAATCACACTTGAGAATATTGAATATCTACAAGTGATTGAGGTAACCAAAGGATCTCTAAGGCGAATTTCATAGGGAAGGTGAAGTAAAGAAGGCTGAAATTAAAGGGAGGATAAATTCTTTTGATGGTGTTTTCTAAGGTATGTTATTTACAGGTCATCTCAAAATTTTTGCAATAACTTTTTTTCTAGAATGATTTAGACTACAAAATTTGAATCCCACTGAGGAAAGATATCCAAGTAACTATGATAAAAAATTTAGCTTTTGGGTCGTTGTATTTTTGGATTTACACTCCGTGGAAAATAGGGTTTGTGGCTAGTCCTGAAACTAGTCTAAAAAAGGTGTTTCGGATAATAAAAAAAGTCATAACTTCTTCAAAACAGATCCAAATTCAGTAAGACCAAATGTATTGGTTAGAGTATAGTCTTTAGTATTTTTTGTACCATTTTCAGATCCATATAACAAATATTCCATGTGGGGCACACTCGACAAGCTCAGTCTCTAGAATAAGCCAAAATTCAACAAGGTATGTCATTTTTTCTATAACTCCCTCTCTGAGAGGCTCCAAGTAGTGAAACCTAGAGGAATTACATAAAACAAAATTGAAGAACATTTTGTGCTATTTTCATATCCTTATTCATTACAGGTACATAGTTATGATTATTTCAAGTTAGGGTTGTTAACTAATCCAAAATTAGTCTTGTGATACTAAAGTAAAGTTTGATGAAAATGCTAGTCTCTTGTTGTTAAAGTTAAGGAAGGTTTGCAGGTATGTGATCATATACACCAGGTCTGTTACAGAGTTACAAATCAGATTTGGATGATGAAATTGATGAGGGATTTTGGTTGAGGTGCATGTTGGGTACATGGTTGAGAAAAGTATTTGATGATTTGGCACTTACATGATCCAGATGAATATCGGTGGCCACTCACCTTTTCCAACTTGCTCAAAACAGTTTTCTGGCAATTTTGGCAATTTAGTAGTTTTTAACATCTAGGGCCATTTTGAGGGCCTAAATGAAGGTTTTTCGGCATCGAGCTTATCAATGATATTTGAAGGCTTTGATTGAGCCACCAAAATGAATCTCCTTGACGATACCTTTCCAACGATCTATCATGTGCCCCAAATGGAGATCGTATGCCAAAGTTATGCCCCCAGGAAGTTGATACACTAAACTACCCAAAACGGGGTCCACAATATTGTTGGCTTGTCATCATTCGAGGTTAGGGTTTTGGATTTTATTTATGATAAAAAGGCCTTTGGAGCCTCATTGTAAAATCATCTTCTCATGGATGAGAGTAGTCGTCACATCTCTTCTCAGAGATAAGTTGCCACCATTATAGTGAGTCTTTCACTCTATATTTTTACAGTCTTTGTACATTTTCGCTCATTAATAGAAAATTGTGTATTAATGTATCTCTGTGTTTAAGGTTGCATATCTGATACATTTCTGTTATATTATTGGATATCTAAGATATCTCTGTACATTGATTTATTATATCTCCGCTCTCATTTCATGTCAAAAATAATCTGGATCATTGGTATCAAAGCAAGCTTCTCTTGATTGTTTTTTTCAGTGCATGTCCCCGATGAGGTCCGAGTATAGAAAGTTGGGTCTCGAGATTGTATCTCTTAAATAAAATCTCTCTCGCACGCCCAAGAAACCCTCCATGGAAAAAGAAAATAAAAACGACGGAGCAGAGGATTCTATCAATATGCTGCTTGAGCAAGCTCTCACGTGACAGAGGGACAAAATGATGGAGAATTGTTCTCACATCCTTCAACGCATGTCGATAGCAACATGTGCATCTTCATCAAAAAACCACTTTGGAAGCACCTCTCCTTTCAAGGTACAGGTTAGTTTTGATATTACCATATTTGAAGGTCAAATAGATGTGGATGCCCTAGACAAATGGTTAAATATGCTAGAAGGTTATTTCTCTGTTCACCATTTTTCAGGCAGGGAAAAGATCACCTCCGCACACCTTAAATATCTCCCCCATGTCAAACATTGGTGGGAAACTTACTGGGAGAAAAGTTACATAGAAGAGTCTGGAATATATGGGGTCGATCCCACTTCGGATTTTTTTGTGGATGTGATAAAGGAACAGTGTTACCATGTTGGAAATGATGAGGACCAGTATATGAGATGGACCACACTATGACAAGAGAGGGGCCAAGCAGTTCCAGAGTTCACCAATACCTTCCATACCTTTCACACCAAGACAAGTATCAAATACTTTGAATGACATTTGGTTTTGAAATATCATGGGGCTCTACATAGATACATCCAAATTGAAATAGATTTTCTAGACATCTCATCACTCAGTGTTGCTTATCAATATGCTGTTAAAATCGAGCAAAAATTTAAGCACCAGAACAAATGGGAGTTTGGGTCTACAAATACGCAACAACCAAAGTATGATAAAGATGGACCTAACAAACATTCTCCTCAAAACCTGTCCAAAACACATGAAAAGAAGGGCCACGGGAAGATGAAGAAGGACATTGGAAAATGGTGTGATTTACACAAAATCCCCTGGCACAACACCGATGAATGTCGCTCAAAACAGTCATTGGTGGTTGAAATCAAAGACAAGGAGCCGAACCCTGATTCAGAATCTGATTCAGAAAATACTGACAGAAGAAATATCATCGACATAGACCCCATTGTTATTTTCGCGACCGTGACAATTCAACCAAAAGAACCAACAGATACTGAAGAGGGGGAGTGCATTTTTCATTCACAGATGTGGGTGAAGGGGACTCCGATGAAATTTATTATTGATAGTGGAAGCCAAAAGAACCTCATCTCAGTAGAGGTCATCAAAAATTTGGGATTGTCGACAACACCACATGCACATCCATACAACATTGGTTGGCTTCACTAGGGATGAGATATTTGTGTCAGCCAGCAGTGTCGATTGTCATACGGCATCCAACCCTTCAAGGATGAGGTATTATGTAATGTTTCCCCACTAGATGTATGTGATGTTCACTTGGGCCAACCATATATGTGGAAGCATCATGTTATATATGAGTCTCGGCCCTGTAGTGCCATTGTTACTCTAGGGGGTCATCTCTACAAGATACCAGAAGTGGTTCCAACTACTGACCCACCTAAACAGTGTTGCAAGGTAGTATCTCATACTACAAAATTTAGCTTCTTCACAATATGTTCAAAAGGTGAACATAAGGATACTGCAACCACTACAGCCTTGGCCCAAGCAGCTTCTATCCAACAGAAGCGGGTCGAAAATACAGCAGTAAAGACTGGTTAAAAAGTTCCAACCCTTCCAGCCACAGGTTTGTGAAAACCTTCAAAAATATAAGTAGTGCAACTTCTCCAACAAGGCAAGCATCTCATCAAGATGCAGATTCAACAAACTCTTTTCCCTCTCCCCAGGGAAATCAACACAATGGAGATAATTTCTTCCTAATGAGGGAGGATTTATCTAGGTGGATATTGGTGGCCACCCACCTTTTCCAACTCGCTCAAAATGGTTTTCTGACAATTTTGGCAATTTACTATTTTTAACAGTTTTTAACTTTTAGGGCCATTTTGAGGACCTAAATGAAGGTTTTCCAGGATTGAGCTTCTCAATGATAGTTTAAGGCTTTTATTGAGCCCCCAAAATGAATCTCCTCGATGATACCTTTCTAACGATCTATTGTGCACCCCAAACGAAGATTGTATGCCAAAGTTACACCCCCGGGAAGTTGATACACCAAACTACCCAAAACAGGGTCCACAAAACTGTTGGCTTTTCATCTTCTGGGGTGTTACGAGGAAAATATATCTATGGCTAGGGTTAAAACACAATAGATGTAAATTACTAGATAAATCAACTATAATCTCAAGTATGTTATATAAACAAATATGCTAGCAAGACAAGATAAAAGGCCTAACTCGTCCAGACGTTCGATGAAGTCCACCATTGAGCACTTGACCCAAAGTGATACACCTACAACTAGTCCTCAACAACCAAGAAACCCAATAATATGTTGATAATATATAATTTTAGCACATTCAATATCATAATCCATCAACATTCATAACAAATATGCCCATGGAATAACAATTCAAATATTCGCAAGATATTAATTGGATGAGAAAAGAGTATTTCTATTAAAATGTAATCAACATAAGTGAATGAATTACAAACTTCTTTGTCGGCATGGTTTGGAACCGATAAATTAAGTTCCTTTCAACTGGGCCTCCACCACTTCAATCCTCCACCAAAGGAAAGCTCATATAAGAGAGACAATGAGGTTCTCAATCAAGTAGGGAAGAGCTTGGGTGATGAACAATGTGTTCAAACTTAAAGGACAAAGGGATGCAGACTCAATGTGAAGTGAATAATTTCTCCAGACTAACTTTGCTCTCAAAGTTGAATTCTTCTCCTCTTTTCCATAGCTCGGATTTGGCCCCTTTGTATCCTTCAAGTGGAACTGAAGGGTCGAGTCAGAACGTTTCCAGTATATGGAAGGCCAAAAATCATAGATCTTGTGACGTGACATGGAAACCCGACACCATTTTTTAATTTTGGGCACAAATCCCTATGTGCGCAGGTTGTAGTGGTGCAAATTGTGTATACACATATTGTAATATATGTAGGGCACGTATATGTGGAAAAATAATGTTTTTATCTCTGGAATTTGCAAAAAAAGGGACTTTAATTCTACATAGGGTAATGGAAAAAGACCCTATGTGCAAGTTTGCATAGGGTGAGGAAAATCTTGCCATAACATATGTTCCCTAATGTGTGAGGTCATAGGAGTATCTGGGATGGATGAAATACATTATAAGACCTGGAAGTGGAGTAATGGGGACCCAGCTGGAAGAACTAGTTGTTCATTACAATCTGTACTAACTTTGCATACATGGATGTCAATTTGAATGACACTGCAGATCCATGTGAAAATATACCAAACAATTTTCCATGGCCATGAATAGGCAATACAAAGGTGGTAACTTTCCAAAGGCTGTCATAGTCACAAACAAGGCCCAGTAAAACCAGTCTCAAAATCAATCTGAAGATATATGTATACAATGGAGTACAATATGATCTCCCACGATCACTGAAGTCACATAGGTACTAGTCCAATGAAAGGTAGCAACAGCTCAAGAAAGTTGCGACTATAAACTGATGTCTTCAATTCTTCTACACAATCCCCCAAAGTTGCAAGTATACATCATGTGAATAAAGGAGTTGAATTCAAACACAATGAAACTTCGTTTGATTACCAGTCATTGAGGTATATCGTTAACAAACGTGAGATAGCCTACCGATGATGAAAGTAGTTATCAAGGAACTGAGTACATTCTTACAAGTGTGAATAAAGGAGTCGGGGTCGAACACTTGAAGAATCCATTGATCAGGAGACATTGATGTATTCCCAATTGTTGATGGTGAGAGAACCTACCACTAATGACTACAAGCCTCTAGGTACTCATAGGACTCTAGGTATCATCTCCAAAATAGATGAGCCAAAGTCGATGGAAGAAGACCCACTGAAAGGAGAGCATTAAGGCATCTCTCATCATTCAGCACAAGGTACAAAGTATGAGCTTGATGATTTGGAAGAAATTGGACGAAGAACATGTTCATGAACCAACGAACTTGTGCATCTTTCGTGTGTGCCACGTGAAAGTGGTACACGATAAAGACACTCTGAATAGCACCCAATAAGGAAAATTGTTGACAAAGTCGAGGAAACCACCAATAAGGATAATGGCATCCAAGACACTACACGAATCCCAATGTGTGAATAGATGTATTATCATCGAACACAAGGGAAACCACCCAGTCAGCGACTGATGATGAAATGTCATCTGTTGGGTTCAAGGCTACCTACCAATGAGGAAAGTAGGACCAGGGTGTGCAATAGGACTACAACTTCATGTGATTCTGAGACAAACTGAGGGTATGGACGACATGCAAAGTCAAGAGTTTTGAGGAATGGCCGACACAAGTTGATAGAAATCCTTTGAACAAGAGCATGATACACATGGAAGAATCTGGCAGCATAGACTTAATGATGAAACTTTGAGATGCAAGAGGCATCAATCAAACTTTCCATAGGGACTGGAAGAGTAACCAGTCGGAGGAGTAAACTTTATGTAACGAGCTCAGCTTCCTAAGGTCATGCTAAATCCAAAATTATGATGATAAGTGGACTCAAAAAAAATTTGTTGTGTTCAAAGGCGACACAATTGTTGCTAATATAAGATAATACTCCCATCACGCTCGTATTTTTTTTTTCATATTCAAATGAATGTTATGATACAGAGGAGGAAACGAGTGTCGCAAGTAAGAAAAACTAGTTCCAACAGTGGAACATACATATGCTCAATGCAAGGAGGTCCATGCGGGAGATGGACACTCGGGGGAATGTTTCTTTTTGGGTATAGGGTATCAAGCTGCAAAGGATATAAAAAAGGCTTTACTTAGTTGAGAATGCAAACTGTTGATATAAATGACTTGTAACACAAAAGGGAGAACTAGAAATAGGCTCAATACTGCAAGCAAGGGCATGAGATGCAATCACAATTTAACACAAAAAAAGTTCCTTTTTCGTAATCTTAGTCTACTTGGTTTGAAAAAGGGATAAACTTGCACCAAATAGATGACCTTTTAAATCCAATTTACAAGTGTGAAAGAGACAAGTTCACTCAGCAATATTTTCGCTTTTTGAAAACGAGTCTAAAAAGAGCTTAAATCAAACTCACTTGGGAGTCCTCTAGGTATAGGTCAGCATGCTTATGAGTGATAAATGAGATTCAACATAAATTCATGTATTATCTATAAGGGACTCTCAACCCTATGGAAAAAATCTCGGCATGGGCACCAAATGAAGCAGAGGTTCTAACTAGGGTGTCTGTGTTTGGTAAGTCTCTACCATTTGATAACGACACTTCTAGTAGCAGATAGAAGGTTTTGTGTCGCTATAAAATGGGTTCATACCTAAGGCATATGAGTGACATTCATAGGACGATGCAAATGTGTATGATGGAATGGATACATATCCTATATGTCGGGTAATGAAAATACATGTCCAAAGTTACGAACAAGCGACATAATGTTGAAAACAACAAGAATCCTTGGATAAAACTACAAAAACCAATTCAATCCATTGTTGTATTAGTCCATTAGGCCAAAATATTGTCCGAAACTATGCAAATTGGGTAAATTTTTTCTATAAATAGTAAAAAAAAAACAAATTTACTATACCATTTGTATTTTTTACCTAAATAGTGGATTTTTGACCAAATTGCCTCTGAAACTTCAATTGGTGATTGTGGGAGCTATGAGTGATGGAATCGACGATCGTCTGGACTGGATAATTCCTCTTCCTCTCCTCTTCATTTTCAGTGGATTAGATTTTGTAATTAGGTTCTAATTTTTAAGTTATTTAGGGC
>JASDQU010104000.1:33231-48776 GCA_032191745.1 Picea mariana | reverse complement strand
CCCTCCCTAGGCCATACCAAAGCGCCAGCACTCCCCTACAGTGTTTTAGGGATCGTTGCAACACTTTGTACCCTTGTGTTAGGGAGTGCTAGTCTCTTTTTTGAGAGTTTTTGCCTTCTTCTACTCATTCTTTTGCAGCCTGTTTTGTAGAGATCTTTACCCAGAGTCTGTGGTTGGTTTGTGAATTTGTTTGGATTGGTATTTTATGGTTTTTTATTTTTATCACTCCCTATTTTCTTTGTTAGATATTGAAACCTTTTTCATAAATGTGAAATTGTCTTTTCTAGTTGCTTTTTTGACAGGACAGTTTTGAGTGATTTCTCTTTCTCCCTATCATTTCTTGGATTCTTCTCTACATTTTATTATATTCCTTGAATGCTTGATTGGTTGTAGAATCCTTGATGGTGTTCTTGCATGTTAGAATAATTTTCTACTTGTTTTCTTTCATACCTCACTATCTTGAGTGCATGTTTTGTTTGTATCCCTTTTGCTTCATGTCTTTTGCATATGCATAGGACTCTTTCTCCTAATTGAAAGCAGTGGAGCATTGAAGGCTTTGTATTTAATTTTTGTATACGTCATAATAAAACAAAGACGACAAGTGCATTTTTTCTTTTGGTTAGTGAAACTAGCTTGCATTTGAAGTAGAAGAATTGCATGGTTTTTGGCATTTTGGGACATTATGCATTTGGAATGATGAATGTTTTCTCATTGTTGTAGAATAGCTTTCATCGAAATGAAAATATTTCATCTTAATCTCTTTTCATAACTTTCGAGTCAGTCAAAACACCATATTTTCCATGCCATTTTCCTTTTGAGTAACAACAGCCTTAAAAATAAAGCGCTAAACTAAAAATTGATTAGACATTTTTATATTTTCTCGTAGCAAACCTACATCATATTAGTTGTAGGGCTTTGGAATAGGTGTGAAAGATAACTTTCCAAGGATGCAAACAAACATAGAATCTTTTGTTAGGGAGCGGTGAAATCCAATTGCTACATTTTGTCCTGGGAAGCTCTTCTCACACAAGGGTCAAACCTGAGGTCGCATTAAGATAGGTAGATTTACTCACCCTGCTTTGTTGGTCTTGGTGTAGAGATTGTGTGTATTATGGGGGTCTCTTTAAGGTATACCCACAATGATGAGTGGAATCCTTTCAAGTTGATTTTGGGCCAGATACCCTGCCCTTGCGCGTATATCAGACTGTTAACTATTTCCCCAGGCATCATTGTTGTAGTTGGTAACCTTAGTGGCCTATCTCTTTAGGGTCCTTACACAAGGTGACTGTGGAGGGGTGAGTATTCATGGTACCTGGAATCGACGTTGGCCAAACTCACTCGGGCTCCTTGGATGGTATACCCATGTTTATGTGTGGGAGATTACACCAAGGCGTAAGTCTGTTAAGCAGGTCATCAATGTAACTTTTTCACCCTCTTTATCTCAACCCCTTCTTACTTTTTTCTCATGACGTTGGATTTCATCACCAACTAGTGTGCTCATTGTGAGAAGGTTTTGTTTGCTTGTTTGCTTACTAGATTTTTAGCGCGTGTTGTTTGTTCTCCCTAGCAGAATCTAGGTTGGATCTTTATTTTTTATGGCATCAGTTCCTAGAATGACCCATGAAGGAACCCCTTTTTCCGGGGAAATCTTTGTTTTTCCTTCTTACAGAAATGTTGGTCCTCCTTACATCGCTACTTTGAGCCTTCCAGGTCTCACAATTGGGTTACCGGTATGGTTTTTTTCCACTCCAGTGATCTTGAATGTAGGTGATTCAGATGTAATCACACCACCCACACATCAACCTCATGTCGACCTTTCTCCTTATTCACCCATTAGGTCTCCTTCCATTTCCCCTTCTTCGCCTAGTGAAAGATCTAAAGCGATTAGCCAGGTTGATAAGAAGAAGAAGAAACAAAAAGAGAAGAAGAAGACCCAGAAAGGGACCAAGCCTCCAACTACATAAGATGTTGGATCCAACCAACTAGCTACTATTCATTGTACTGGTAGTGTTGATGAGGTCGATAAGACTCCAACAAATAATCTGAAACCCAAATTCCCTTGCAGTCTTTGTAAGGGTGACCACTTTCTAAGGGATTTCCTTGGTCTTCCCAAGGTCTTAGAAATGTGGTCCTCCACGTCATCGGCCTTTGCTATACATGCTGGTGAAACCCCATCAACTAGTGATGTTAAGGTTGGTAAGAAGAAGACAATTGTCAAATTTCCTTGTATGTTATGCGAAGGTGATCACTATTCTCACATTTGCCCTCATACGGATGAGGCTTCTTCTATTTTGGAAAAGCTTCAACTCCCAACTAGTTATCATAATATTTCCCCCAACCCATTGTTAGTTGATGGAATGGTCAATCCGGTTCCATCCTCAGTCAGTCTGGTTGATCAGGTGGTCAATCTAGTCTCATCCTCAGTTGAATCAGTAACCAAAGTAGTTGATATAGTTTTGTCATCGATCAACCCCACCTTTTATATGAAAAGTGAAACCCAAGTGAATGATTTGGTCCCGTCATTAGTCAATCCCACCCTTCATCTGAGGAGTGCCAACATGGTCAATACCACTCCTCCTCTGATGAGTGCCAAAGTGGTTGCTCCGGTCCCTTCATCGGTCAATCTAGTTGATCATGTCGTCAATTTGGTCATGTCCGTAGTTGAACCAGTTGACAAAATGGTTGATCTGAACCCATTTTCAGTCGATCCCACTCTCCCGTTAGAGAGTGCAACCCAAGTGGTCGATCGATTTCCACCTGTAGACCACATTCTCCCCTTGGAGAATGAAACCCAAGTGGTCAATTTGATGCCGTTATCAATCGATCCTACTCTCTCACTAGAGATTAAACCCGATTATGCCCACGTTTTTCTCATTGATACAGAATCTACCATGTTGGGGGACATTCCTCCTTTTCCCGTGAAACCCCCTCCAAGTAATGAGGCCATCCTTTTTGATTGGGGTGAGCTAACTGGACCTCGTCTTCCCTCTCACATTCCTTTCAAGATTACAGTACAGGTTTGTGGTCGGGATGTTCCTCATGCACTGATAGATGAAGGTTCGTCCATTGGTATTTTGTCCTCTATTGCTTGGCAAGCTTTGGTTTATCCTCATCTTGTGCCGATTACCCACAATTTGTTCACTTTTAACATAAGAACCAGTCACCCTTTAGGATTCCTTCCTCAATTTCCTATAACTTTGGGATGGAAAACGGCCTTTATTGATGTTATGGTAGTCCAAGACCCCTTGGATTTCGATTTACTCCTTGGGAAAGATTACATCTATGCCATGAAAGATATTGTGTCCACTCTTTTTTGTGTGATATCTTTCCCGCACAATTGAAGAATTGTGGCTATTCATCAACTTTCATGCGTTGTTCCTAACTTGCTTACCAACCCAATGAACTCCCTAAACGGTTCTTATATGCAGTCGGTATCACCCCTGCCTATAGGTCAATTATGTGGCGTTATCTCCCATGACTTCAATTTCTGATGACTGAGATCTGGTAGTTGACATGGTGATCTCTTTGGTAGGGATATTGGATCCTGAACTCCTTACCCCTATCACGGACCTCAACATGTGTTCCTTCCAGAGTAATTTCTTCCATCCAGTGAAGATCTCTCGGAAGCCATGACCGATTTTTGTCCCTTGACATGGTGTCCTTCTAGAGAATTATCCTCTTGGAAGCCATGATCAAGAAAATGTCACGAGCATAGTTTTATTCTCTGTGGAAATCTCGTTAAAAAATGAAATAGAGGTCATGACCATAGTTTTCCTCTCTGTAGAAAGATCGTTAACAAAAATGAAACAAAAATCTGGGTATTAAACCCAGATCCTTGAGCATAGTTCTCTTTCCCGTGTCAATCTCGTTCAAAAATGAAACAGTCACCTCTCCCGTCAAGTCAATTATTTCGCTAGATCTCGTAGATGCCAAGTCAAGTCTTTCGTTAGGTATCATATTTGAATCTTCTTTTCATCCACCTGTATCCTTTTTCTCCATCTAGTACAGAAATTGGTGACAACCTCAAAGTCGATGAATGAATTGAAGCTTGGGGGCCATGTCTCCAGCCTTTGATTATCATTCTGGAGTTAAGCCACTAGCTTTTCAAGCTGGGGGCAGAGTACCAACCATCCATGGGTATTCCGAGCATGGTCTTAGTTCCTTCTCACACTTGAAAAAACATGAGAACACAACTGAGTAAATGTTTATCTCTTTTTCAGACTCGCATGGATACACAAAAAAGGAACACCCCAGAGTTGTCTTTAATCTTTTTTATGACTCTCTAAACATGAAAATATTGTTGAGTGATCTTGCTTCCTTTCCCACTCGTTAAAAGGTTTGAAAGGGCGTATTTTGAGTGATAATTTATCTCTTTTATGGCCTCGCGAGACTAACATTACAAAAAAGGACAACCCTGGAGTCGTCTTTAAGTTCTTTTTAGACTCTCTAAACATGAAAAATCACCGAGTTTACATTCTATGGACTCATTAAACAATCATAAATTGAAGGGCCCATATGGGACCAAACCCTTACTTCTTCCAGTTCATTAAACAAAGGAAGAGGGACTTATCAAAGGTGATTTATATTGAGCATGTGTTACCCTGCTCGATTCATTAAATTAAAAAGAGCTACTCGTCTATCTGGATGGGGGAAAAATTTGAAGGAAGCAAGCCAAGCAGTTTTTGGGAACATTACAAGTCACTCTTACGGACGCCCTTGAACACGACACTTTGTCTTTCCATACATTTCAATCCGATGAACCTCTGCACTGAACCAATCCTCTGAGTTTCTTTACTCCTTTGGGTCAGCCGACAAAAGTCACAGTATCCACTGCATTATCGTGTTTTATTCCATGTCATGTTTCTGTTGTCGTGCCTCAGTGTTCAAGGGAAGTATCTACCTCAAGAGTCAACCATAAAAAATTTATGTTTCAATACCTGTGTCAATCCATGTTCTTTTGATCCACCAATTACATCTCTTTGTTAGTTTTGTGTCGTTGATGGGGGATACATCAAGGCCCTCCTTCGACGAGTATGTTCCTGTTGACTTCAACACATTATCCAGGAACTAGACTTATAAACCATTTAGTACCTTGGGACCTGCATGCCTCAATGGCAAGCCTCCTCGCTTTTGAAAGTGGGTTTACATCATTGACCCCTTATCGGTTAATTCCATGAATGTTTGACTTCATCTCATCTTTTCACATTCGCTGGAATTTACTAGGGTACCTTGGGAATCATTAACATCAATGTTGATTTCCCTCACGCTTTTTAATGGTTTACATCATTGACCGTTAATCAAGTGGTTTATGCCATGTTGGACATCACGACATATATTCACATGGTTAGATTCATACTACATCGGGATCGGTAAGAAGACCCTAGGTTGAGTGATCACTCTGATATGTACTTTGCCCAGGTTGCAACAGAGTTTCTCTTGAATATTAACACATATACTGTCACATAGATCCACTTTGTACTGGTCTGTGGCTATCTCTTGTCATCTCATAGATCCACTGTTTATTTTTCATGGCTACGATGAGTTCATGTCATATAAGTATAGATCCACATTGTATCTTTGGTGGCTATACCTTTTTGTTAATATAATTATGAATCTGTAGTGTATTTTATGGCGGCCATACCTTGAAAGTATTTATCACTGAAGGATAGGTATGCCTACCTTGGGTTTGAAACATATCATGATATTTGTTTGATCATTGTGTGCAGCTTCTACCAGGTTCTCCGAGTCCATACCCTTTCTTGAAAAAATCTACAAAGTACTTCAGTCATCACGTCTTCTAACTTCGCACTTTGGGGAGCAATCTGTTACACATCAAAATTACTCACTTCAATGATGACCTATTGTCATCATTACAAGTGTCGCAAGTGTCACAAACATCATACTTTCATCTTTCCTATGTCGTGTCTCTAACGACATCATAGGGACACTTAAGGCACCTTCAAAGACTGGTCTAAGGAAGAGAAATCATTTGATGAAGATTACAAAGCATTTTCCATGAAAAAAACTACTTAAAAATCAATTAGCGCTCCCCTACCCACTATCAGAGAGTGCCAGCACTCCCTACCCCTCTTTGGGGGAGTGTTCCAGCACTATGTGCACCCTTCTCGGGGAGCCCTGGGATTGTTTAAGGAATTTTTGGGCAGCGCTCCCCTACCCACTGTCAGGGAATACCAACACTCCCTACCCTTCTTTGGGGAGTATTGCAACACTTTGTGTCCCATTCTGAGGGAGCGTTGGGCTATTTGAGGGAATCTTTGACTGTTGAGGAAAATCAGGGAAAAATCCCCCTCATCTCCGGAGTTAGTTGGATTTGAATCTGAGGTTAAGGCTAGATCTTAGGGAATATCCACAACTGATGGAGAAGGATCCTCAACCTATCCCAAGAATATCTAATGTGGTTGGGTCTCTCCAAGCTTATATAAGGAGGCCTTCTCATAGTGAAAGGCACATGGCAGTTTAGAGGCATCAAACTTATGATCTCATAAGGGAGATAACCAGTGAAGCATAATCAGTTTGTGTGTGGATTACTTGAGCAAAGGGTTGGACAAGGAGAGCTGGGAGAGGTTGTTTCACCTTCATCAAATGTCTATAAGTATTCTCTATTGTTCTCATTAATATACATATGTGCTTGGCCTGTTTCTTTCAAGGTTGTGTTTATTCTACATGAACTTGTCTTTATTAGATATATCTGGTTTCAAGATAATATTAGTAGAATAGGAAGGTTGTTTTGTCTTTGTTTGGTTTGCAGGATTTATCGAGGAACTTGGGGATCAAATCTCAACTCGGACTGTGTGAGGACGAACATCGTTAAAAAGGTACACCTTTCTTCCTCTTCTCTATACATTAGTTTAGCTAGATTTAAAAGGATGTCAGTGACCAATGTTAGCACCTTTTCTATCTTGGTTACAGGGGTCTAGTATCCAATAGGAAATCCACTTGTCCACAGGGGGATTATCCTGTAACACTTGGAGAAACTGTACGAGAGACCTCTAAGCTTGATGGTTACGGTGTCACTTCCTTCTATAGTGGTGAAGGTTTAAGAGCAATTGCTTCTTAAGATGCCTTGAGAAAAAAAAGATGAAAATATTTTGCAAAAAACATGGCTAACTACAGCAAGTCATTATTCATTTGATGCTTAGCAGACAACAAGGTTCAAGTATAGAAATGTTTTGAAGAAAAATTCTTCTTTTATATCTCCTTGAAATTGTCTACCCTTGGTGATATAAATAACTACAGAGATCTCTAAAACTGTTTGCAAAAACCACACTCTAAAATATCATAAACTATTGAGATCAATGAGATCAAGTCATAGGAACATGTATCTCATAGTTCTTTCATTAAAAGAAAATGTAAAATGAGGTTGCATTAGACTTTAAGCTAAACTAACAACATGCAACTTTTATTTACTATCCTACCCTACCTAAAAAGAAAGGGAAAATATTTATTCAAGTGTAAGAACTCTTCCAATGTAACCATGTGTGGAGCAAGATAAGAAACATACTCATATCCATATATGAAAAAGTTACCACAGTGATTAACTAGATATGAAGAACCATCCAACCTACTTGTTTTGGCATCAAAAGGTGTTGAAGAAGAGAATAGTATTGTGGCCTGATGACCTTGAAACAAAATTTCAATGTAATCTTGATGTTCATCAACAGTAATTTCTATGTTCTCCTTCATCATATTGTGTAGATCATTTTCTTCTGGATGATTGATTTCTGAAATAAATAAAGGATCTGTTGAGATGGATGTTGAGAACTCCTCAATATCAGGTCTTAATGATTGCTCTCCACTGGATGTAGTCCATAATTTTTCATCTTCCTTCGCAGTTTGAAAAGGAAAATCATTTTGTAGCTCATAGGACCTTGATTCTTCTAATATTTCTGAAGAGGTAGATATAATTTTAGATGCTGCCAAAATATGTTCTTCTTGAAAAGAAGAAACCCCAACCACTGCTAGGATATGAGAAAGTTCCCTTGGGCTAATGGTTTCTTTTTAGTTCATCTTTCCATTTGATAAAACTTGGTTCACACAAATACTATGTCCACAAAGTTAGTATCTCCTAATGGTGGTAAGAAAACAAAGGTTGTATTGCTTGGTTTTGCGGAAGGCTCGAGTGGTCTTGCCTCCTATCCCACTATTATTGATTCTTCAATTTTTTGTTCTATAGTACTTCCTGTCTTAGTCTCTTCAGAGACAATTTTAGCTCTTTGGGTTGAGCTAACTCCTGTTTTTTGGTATTGTTCTGCAGATTTTATGAGTGGAACATTCCTCCCCCTAAAAAGGTCGGAAGGAACCTTGGTTGAAAGGTCTGATTTAGATTTAATGTATCNGAGTCTCTAGGTTTTTTCATGAAAGCTTAAAAAAAAAAAAAAAAAAACCATTGGGTTTGGGGGAACCTGCTATAGTAGATGCGCAGGTTCTTACCGCTCATCTTAAAGTTCCCCCGCCACCAAACTAATGCTAAGGTTTAGAAATGATCTATTTTCTAACTATTTCCTACCTTGAGACAACTCCCCAGAAATGACGCCAAAAATGATGGGTGTTCCATATGCACTAAAAACACACAAAAAATCCTCAATTAAATTGTCAACCCAGGGTAAGTAAACTTAGAGTTGTAGAAAAATATATGCCAAGGTAGAAGGGATGGTAGTAGTATAGTCTAACTAAGGAGGTGGCTATATAAGGGCTAATCTACTCAAGCAAAGACTACTAATGATCAAACCCTATTAAGAAACTTAAACTATTTACCCTAAGTAACCTTTGAACAAAGGATCGATAAATAGTTCTAAGAAGGAAAATGAAAACCCTACTTAAAGAAAATTAACTTAATCATGACAATAAGAAAAAGCAAAATATCTACCTAATAATCAATAACAACAGCAAATCACTTTAATTAACCTACTCAAATTCAATAAGCAACTATCATATAAAAGCAAGTAAATAAGCAAGAAACTACCCTATCAAAGAAAAATAGACAAGTAAGCAACTACCCTATTAAATAAAAATAGACAAGCAAACAAACAACTAACTCACCTATGACAACTTCTCCAGCAAGTAAACTAATCAATAAGCAACTAATTAAGCTAAGAAGCAAGTGAACTCTATTCTTAAATCAAACTTCACAACACTTCTTATTTATGAAAGGCAATATACTGAATTTAAAAGCATTATGATAATAAAAGGAATTAGCAACTAATATTTAACCTATGATAAGCAAATTACTCTTTAATCTACCAAAGCAAGAAGACTAGCTACCCTACAAAAGCAAGGAAATTATCTTCTAATCTATGAAAGCAAGAAAACTATCTTCTAATCTATGAAAACTCAAATATATTGTTGATCGTTGTATCTTCGATGTCTTATAATATCACAATGGAATTTAACAATGAACGATAATTCGAGAGGGATAAACTCGATATTGACTTCGATGGCAAAGTGAAAAGTGTGAATTAGGCAATCCAATGAAAATCTAGCCATTATGGAAACAACATCAACTATCCTTCATATCCATGTGATTATTGATCATGCATTAATCATCAACAGTATAAAGAGACTATTCTAACAAATTCAATTGCATTCTAGGCTAATGAAGAAAATTCATACTACACTAAACTCAATAATTAATTACAAATTGAAATTGCAAACTAGATCTAAGAAATAAATTGCATGAGGTAAACTAAACTAGTTCTATTTAATAATTCAAATTGCAAAAAGAGGAAATAATCATAAACAGAAATTAAACATTATTTCAGCATATGACAAGAAATGAAATGAGAAAACTAACTAACAACTAGGTAAGAAAAACTAAACAACAATTAAATAAGCAATCTGAAAATAAAAACTAAAACTAACACTATCCATCCACCGAAGCCCTGTTAAAGAAATCATGCATTAAAAATTTGTTTTAAAACTCCATTTTAAACTCTAACTAATCTATTTCAGCATACATAAATTCTAGTCTATTCTTTAATCACACAGGGGTTAGTGGATTAAGCTTAAGCTTATTTCCTATTTAGTTAGAAATACATGGAATATTAACCATTCTTCATAAGCAACCTACAACAAAACACATTCATTAACATTAACTTAGAAAACAATATGCAATTAAAAGAAGGAGGGATTAAATACACAATTCTGCAACTAAAATAAACACACAGCAAGCAATCGAAATTGGGAATTTGACACGGTAAAAAAGGATTTTGAAAACTAAGAAATGAAACTGGACAATTATAAATCTACACTAACAAGAACAATTACCCAGACCACTGGTGGGCCCCCTGGGAGGTCTAGGCAACTTCTCAACATGAAATTGCGATCATAGAATCAACACGGCACTGCCATTCATTAAAAAACGTAGTTTTACAGCGATGTCTCAACTACACAATAAAAATGTCTTCTTCCAATTCCTCCTTGGTCTTGCCACTACTTGTTGTATTTATAGTTTTACAGTCTGACAAGTCGACCACTGGAAGGGTTGACCCTCTCTAAAAATAGTAAATTGCATTTAAGATGCCCTAACTGTCGGTGGCTTCTAGAAATGAGGCGAGCCAATAATCACCAAACAAAACAACCCAAGTCGATTTGTCAAGAGTTCAGTAGCTGGAGACCATGAGCATGAGAAAAACCCATGTCTCTGATTCATCCATCACTGGTCGCCAATACCATAACTGTCAAATCGACCATCATTTTTGTGTAGGATGGAGTGCTGAATGGAGTTTCGGATGGAGTACCAGAATGAGTGTCGGATGGAGTATCGAACTAAGTGTTGGAAGCAAAAACAAGCTACGATTTTTCCCTGTGACACCAAAAAATGCGAATTAGATTCCTGGAAACATAAAAACATACTGAATTACACTCAAGATCATCATAAAACATGAGTTATGCATACTTGGTTTGGATCATAGCGATTTGACACAAAATCTCTTCAAAAACTCTTCAAAACAGGAAAATGCATACACATATTCGGCAAAAAGGATCTAATTAACGTCAGGAAATCAATCATATCACGGGCCCAAAAAATTCCTTTGGAGAAATGGATGTTTGGTAGACCATCAACCAATATTTTCTTGATGATTTGTTGCATATATGTGAAATTCAAATTCCTAAACCTTTCGTGCCATATCCTACTGCTTTCATGAGTATGGGTAAGCAGTAAAGCATAATCTGGTTCAATAAATTCAGAAAATGTATACAATCTAGATTGATGATTTACCTCACCTATAGCAACCGTGGAATTGGTTTACATGTCATAGATTTCCACCACATTAGGTGTGAATATGAATTTCTTTCCGGTGTCGAAATTCGTCATCTAATACACAGAGAGAAGATTGACAGAAAGTTTGGGAACATGCAACAAATTCTTGAAGCTTTTGTTGGTGAGTTCAATCCTTCCTTTGTCGGTGAACTCGAATGGAGAGTTCTCCCCCATCCGAATAGGAGTACCTTTGCATGCATCCAATAAAGAATAGAGTGTGTTTTTGGCAGCAACGTGATGTGATGCTCTTGAATCTACGATCCAAGCATTGAGAGGATTTGATGGAAATCAAGGCATGGCTAGAATTTCCTTTCTTGGGATTCTGATCTTCTGGCTTCTTCTTCTTGGAACCCTCGAGGATGTGATCTCCAAAGTTATTTTGTTGATGTATTTAAGTCATTAGATCTATTTGTTTTTGCATGCATGCAGATTCTAGATGGAATCCTTTATGGCAATATGTGCATTTTTCCCCTCTTTTTCCCTTTCCACCTTTGGATCTAGAGGCATCGGTGAAGGGTTTTGAGTACCCTTCCTTCTTCATATTTGCATGATATTTCTTTTTGTCTTTATATTCTGATTTCTGATATTGATGGCTCAATCTTGCACAGTAAGTGCATGCGCCTTTGGGCCTTTGATTTTTCCCATGTTGATGAGTTTGGTTTTCTCTTGTGTCAGGGATTCGATAAATTCCTCAAGATAAGGAATCTTCCAGGTGGCTCTAGAGGTGAATTTGACTGAATGGAATGTGGATATGAACATGGAGAATTCAAGACTAATTTTGGAGAGAATGGTGACAACCATTTGTTTCTCGTCCTTAGATTTATCAACCCCGCAAGATTTGAGTTGTGACAGTAAATGCTTGTATTTTGTAAATAAATATTGGAGATTGCTGAAGATTTTTCGATCCAATGTGAGAAATTCCACCTCGAGCATGTGTCCCCTCATCTCATATTGTTTTCCAAAGATCCCTTCCATGGTGGTCCAGGTTTCATTGGGTGTTTTACATGAAGATATGTGAAAAAGGAGATTGAGATAAATGAGACTGCAAATTGTTCCAAATGCTTCATCCATTCGATTTAGATACTTGGATTTTTCTATAGATGATGTCGGTTTTGTCTCTATATTCATGGTTAACTTGTACAATCCTCTACTTTGAAGATGCATGACCATCTTCTCCTTCCATGCAAAGAAGTTGTAAGGTGTAAGAATGAATTCTTTTGAGAATTCCATTTTTTCGTTGTCTTCAATCTTTGGTACCTGCAAAAAATTATTTGGTGTTGATTTTCTTAACATTATGTCATCTCTGATACCATGTAAATGTGTTGAACCTGCACAGAATAGGTCTAGTTAGAAAATACAACAAACATTTGCAGAGAAAAATTGAGAAAGAAGAAGCAAGAGAGAAAGAATGGAAGAATTCTCATTAACCGTAATGAACAATGAATCATTTACACATGATATACTATGTATAACTCAACCAATGCGCACTAGAGGTGAATCCAATGCGCCATAGGGGTGGTCTAGAATGATATGGACACACACCAACAGTTACAAGAGTGAATTTCCACATATTCTAGTCTCTCGGGCAATTATGGGAGTGAACTGCCACCTAACTGAGTTAACTTGTCTACCAGTCTTTAGTTAACTGACTGAAACAGAGTGAAGTGAGGAGGAGATCACAGAATCATGGGTAATGCACTAGTCTGGTGATGATCCCAAGGACAATGCGCATTAGTTGGTGATGATCCCAATGTTGCATGGTGACAAAACCAATGCAGCATCTAGACTCCTCTCAATTAGTCAAAGTGAAGTGAAAACTGAAGAGAATATTCTCCTAGAGGAATATTCTCCCTAAACTTTAGGAGACTGGATAAAGACTAATAAACATAGGAAAAACTTTAGGAAAAATAAATCATAGGTGTGTGTGAAGTAACTCCAACAATGTTTGGATATTTATATGTCCTTACACTACTAGTAATTCGAGATCAATCATAATTTTTTATTTTTTTTTA
The DNA here is from genome assembly GCA_032191745.1 of Picea mariana. NCBI lineage: Eukaryota > Viridiplantae > Streptophyta > Pinopsida > Pinales > Pinaceae > Picea > Picea mariana. Next base: position 35,483 of record JASDQU010104000.1, on the reverse strand, counting down.
AACAAAAATTTATGTGTGGATATTTATATGTACTTAACACACTTAGGGATTGATGAGATTTTGTTTTAGATATGAAAATTTATATTTTAAAGACAACACATTTTGCATTATTTGTTTTAAATTTTTAACATAGAATTGTTTTACAATTTGTAACATAGAATAAATCGATATTAAATTTTATAGGTTATTATTTTGAATGGTGAAAACTTATTTAGATTGATTCTTTTAGGAATCTCATAGTTTGATTCATGAGCGTATGGCACTCATCAAATCTCAAATCTTGATATTTATTATTTATTATTGTTTCTTTCATTTACAACATAAATAGAAATTGATATTTATTATCGTTTTTTTCATTTACAACATAAATAGAAAAATCTATAGTAAAAATTTACCATTAAATCAAGTTTGGATTCAAACTAACATTTTTTTATTCAAATTTTAAAGAAGTATAAGATATAGTACATAACAATAAGGTGTATTGGTTTTAGTGATGATAGAAATTAGTTAGTTGTATTGATTTCCATAATGACATAACACAAAACAATAGGGTATATTGATTTAAGTGATGATAAAACGAAAAATCATTTAGAACAATCAATTAGTTGCATTGATTTTAACAATGATATAATATGAAACAATATGGTGTATTGATTTCAATGATAACACCTTAAAAATGATTTAATATATTAATTGACATGTGGTGCTTTAATTTCAATGTTAAGATAGTCTAAATTATCAAATAAAATGATTTTAACAATTACACACTACAAGCCAATTTGAAATTAATAGTTATCATGGAGTTAATTAAATAACCAACAATATAAACCAATTTGAAAACAATAATTATTATGGAATCAATTAAATACCCAACAATATTAATGAAAACTAAATAAATTAACCTATATATCCTAAAATATTATGTGTTATATGTGTCATTTGAATTTTTATTGTGAATACAAAATAATCTCACCAACAACATAAAATTATTATAAAATTGCATTTAACATAACATCATTAAACTATTTCACATAAAATACAACACCATTAAAAACATAAACAAAAGAACTTAATAGATTACCTTGCACACAATTTCAATTTTGAAAATCAACAAATAAGAGGTTCCAACTTCTTTCTATGCCTCAATTCTGCATAGATCCAATCACTGTACAAAAACAATAGACCAAACATTAAGCACTATGCATGCAATGACTCCAAGATAACTATAGCCTAAGGAAAAGGAAAAAAGTAGTTAAGAATGATTGTTGTAAAAATAATAATAAAAGTTGTGGATTGTAAAATTTGTAATAATTATAGTTATTAATATAATTAAATAATAAATATTACTCAATTATTCTGGATTTTCTTTTTTAAATAGAAACTACTAATATTTTCTAAATGAAATAAAATAGAGCTTGTGAGAGGCCTCTCCCATGTTTATTCTTATTATCAAGATTCAATGTGGATTATCAAAATCCGCAATTGCAATTTTGTGGGACTGTATTTAAATGTGGATTATCAAAATCCGCAATTGCAATTTAATATTAATGAGTCTTACCTCTCTAGATAGTTGCATGCAAGTTTTGAATCCTTGATTTTTCTTCACTCTCAACCTTCACTTTTCAACCATGTGATACTGTCTAATTTCCAAAGAATCCTGGTGACTTGTAAGTTGTGACCGTCTAGGTGCACACCTACATAACCTGTGCTATAATATTTGTAACTTATGCAATGTGATATGCATGCAACTTGCAAGTTGCAACCTCCATCTACTATAGAATTTGTCTATTGGACCTTATGAGGGTAAGAGATGACTTGCAATTCTTTAGAATTTTGTTTTTGTGCTAAAAAGCGTTAAGAGAAGCTTTCCAACATAACCATACTTTTATTGAGTTAAAACTTTAGGAAGTTTGGTAGTGTGATAAATATTATGAAAATGAGATCTAATATGGGTATAGGCTTGACAATCTAAGAGAAAGTGCTTTTCATCTTCAACCTTCTTAGTGTCACAAAGGTGACACACTCTTTCACTATGGAGTTGGTGAGAATTTGCTCTTATCTTAGCAATGCTTATTTATTTTTTTTACACTTGGCAAAAATATATAAATTTGATCTTCTAGATTAGGGTTGATATCCATATAATATATAATATAATATAATAAAATATAATATAATGATGATGAAGAAGATGTTTTCTAAGATCACCATACTTTTGTTGAATTAAGAAGTTAGGAAGATTGGTAGTGTGACAA
>JASDQU010104000.1:21032-33211 GCA_032191745.1 Picea mariana | reverse complement strand
GCATTTTAGGCCTCGATCTCTTTATAGAGACATGTTATAAGTATTTTTTCAGTTTTTGTAAAAAAAATTTGTAGATTTATAGAGATATGGTATAAGTAGTTTTCCATTTTTATAAATTTATATATTAAGTATAAAAAATAAAAACAAGAATAATTACAATAATACTAGCACAGCGGTTAACTCGCGGCTGAGAACACAATATGAAATGTTTGGCTGTACGGTTTAATCCTACTTAATCATTTAAACATGGCAATTACATATCCTTACAATAATTTTTTAATGTGATTAGGTAAATGTTAAAAAGTAAACATGTTAACAGATGCCTTGATAAATGCAAGAAAGTTATGAACAATAAATCTGACCCATTGATTTTGGAGGAGGACTAAGAATATGCCAGCATCTTCAATGCATAGCCATCAGATTAGGGTTTAAGGTTAAATAAGGTTAAAAGATAATTAATTATGCCCATTATCAATAGGTGTACGCCTTTCCGGGTAAATATAATTTCTAAAATAATTTTAATTTAAAATAATTAACTTATTAAATAGGTAGTGAATAATCCACACATTAATGTTAGAAGAAGCTTCCAAAACAATGTAATCTTAATTTAATATAAGGTAAAATGATCGATACCTTTTTGTTGAGAGAATAGTGGACAATTTTTAAATTTATCCATATCCATATAATATATAATATAATATAATATATTATATTGTATTTGTCACACTACCAATCTTCCTAACTTCTTAATTCAACAAAAGTATGGTGATCTTAGAAAACATCTTCTTCATCATCATTATATTATATTTTATTATATTATATTATATATTATATGGATATCAACCCTAATCTAGAAGATCAAATTTATATATTTTTGCCAAGTGTAAAAAAAAAAATAAACATTGCTGAGATAAGAGCAAATTCTCACCAACTCCATAGTGAAAGAGTGTGTCACCTTTGTGACACTAAGAAGGTTGAAGATGAAAAACACTTTCTCTTAGATTGTCAAGCCTATACCCATATTAGATCTCATTTTCATAATATTTATCACACTACCAAACTTCCTAAAGTTTTAACTCAATAAAAGTATGGTCATGTTGGAAAGCTTCTCTTAATGTTTTTTAGCACAAAAACAAAATTCTAAAGAATTGCAAGTCATCTCTTACCCTCTTAAGGTCCAATAGACAAATTCTATAGTAGATGGAGGTTGCAACTTGCAAGTTGCATGCATAGCACATTGCATAAGTTACAAATATTATAGCACAGGTTATGTAGGTGTGCACCTGGACGGTCACAACTTACAAGTCACTAGGATTCTTTGGAAATTAGACAGTATCACATGGTTGAAAAGTGAAGGTTGAGAGTGAAGAAAAATCAAGGATTCAAAACTTGCATGCAACTATATAGAGAGGTAAGACTCATTAATATTAAATTGCAATTGCGGATTTTGATAAGCCACATTTAAATACATTCCCACAAAATTGCAATTGCGGATTTTGATAATCCACATTGAATCTTGATAATAAGAATAAACATGGGAGAGGCCTCTCACAAGCTCTATTTTATTTCATTTAGAAAATATTAGTAGTTTCTATTTTATTTCATTTAGAAAATATTAATAATTTCTATTTAAAAAAGAAAATCCAGAATAATTGAGTAATATTTATTATTTAATTATATTAATAACTATAATTATTACAAATTTTGCAATCCACAACTTTTATTATTATTTTTACAACAATCATTCTTAACTACTTTTTTCCTTTTCCTTAGGCTATAGTTATCTTGGAGTAGTTGCATGCATAGTGCTTAATGTTTGGTATACTGTTTTTTATAGTGATTGGATCTATGCAGAATTGAGGCATAGAAAGAAGTTGGAACTTCTTATTTGTTGATTTTCAAAATTGAAATTGTGTGCAAGGTAATCTATTAAGTTTTTTTGTTCATGTTTTTAATGGTGTTGTATTTCATGTGAAATAGTTTAATGATGTTATGTTAAATGCAATTTCATAATAATTTTATGTTGTTGGTGAAATTATTTTGTATTCACAATAAAAATTCAAATGACACATATAACACATAATATTTTAGGATATATAGGTTAATTTATTTAGTTTTGATTAATATTGTTGGATATTTAATTGATTCCATAATAATTATTGTTTTCAAGTTGGTTTATATTGTTGGTTATTTAATTAATTCCATAATAATTATTAATTTCAAATTGGTTTGTAGTGTGTAATTGTTAAAATCATTTTATTTGATAATTTAGACTATCTTAACATTGAAATCAAAGCACCACATTTTAATTAATATATTAAATTATTTTTAAGGTGTTATCATTGAAATCAATACATCATATTGTTTCATATTATATCATTGTTAAAATCAATGCAACTAGTTGATTGTTCTAAATGATTTTTCATTTTATCATCACTTAAATCAATGCACCCTATTGTTTTGTGTTATGTCATTATGGAAATCAATACAACTAACTAATTTCTATCATCACTAAAATCAATACACCTTGTTGTTATATACTATATCTTATACTTCTTTAAAATTTGAATAAAAAAATGTTAATTTGAATCCAAACTTAATTTAAGAGTAAATTTTTACTATGGATTTTTCCATTTATGTTGTAAATGAAAGAAACAATAATAAATATCAATTTCTATTTATGTTGTAAATAAAAGAAACAACAATAAATAATAAATATCAAGATTTGAGATTTGATGACTGCCCTACGCTCATGAATCAAACTATGAGATTCCTAAAAGAATCAATCTAAATAAGTTATCACCATTCAAAATAATAACCTATAAAATTTAATATTGATTTATTCTATGTTACAAATTGTAAAACAATTCTATGTTAAAAATTTAAAACAAATAATGCAAAATGTGTTATCTTTCCAATATAAATTTTCATATCTCAAAAAAATCTCATTAATCCTTAAGTGTGTTAAGTACATATAAATATCCACACATAAATTTTTGTTTAAAAAAAATAAAAAATTATGATTGATCCCGAATTACCAGTAGTGTAAGGACATATAAATATCTAAATATTGTTGGAGTTACTTCACACACACCTAAGATTTATTTTTCCTAAAGTTTTTCCTATGTTTATTAGTCTTTATCCAGTCTCCTAAAGTTTAGGGAGAATATTCCTCTAGGAGAATATTCTCTTCAGTTTTCACTTCAGTTTGACTAATTGAGTGGAGTCTAGATGCTGCATTGGTTTTGTCACCATGCAACATTGAGATCATCACCAACTAATGCGCATTGTCCTTGGGATCATCACCAGACTAGTGCATTACCCATGATTCCCTGATCTCCTCCTCACTTCACTATGTTTCAGTCAGTTAACTGAAGATTGGTAGATAAGTTAACTCAGTTAGGTGGCAGTTCACTCCCATAATTACCCGAGAGACTAGAATATGTGGAAATTCACTCTCGTAACAGTTGGTGTGTGTCCATATCATTCTATACCACCACTATGGCGCATTGGATTCACCTCCAGTGCGCATTGGTTGAGTTATACATAGTATATCATGTGTAAATGATTCATTATTCATTACAGTTAATGATAATTCTTCCATTCTTTCTCTCTTTCTTCTTCTTTCTCAATTTCTCTTTGCAAATGTTTGTTGTATTTTCTAACTAGACCTATTCTGTGCAGGTTCAATACATTTAAAAATCAACACCAAATTATTTTTTGCAGGTACCAAAGATTGAAGACAACGAAAAAATGGAATTCTCAAAAAAATTCATTCTTACACCTTACAACTTCTTTGCATGGAAGGAGAATATGGTCATGCATCTTCAAAGCAGAGGATTGTACAAGTTAACCATGAATATAGAGACAAAACTGACATCAACCATAGAAAAATCCAAGTATCTAAATCGACTGGATGAAACAGTTGGAACAATTTGCAGTCTCATTTATCTCAATCTCCTTTTTCACATATCTTCATGTAAAACACCCAATGAAACCTGGACCACCATAGAAGGGATCTTTGGAAAACAATATGAGATGAGGGGACACATGCTCGAGGTGGAATTGCTCACATTGGATCCAAAAAGCTTCGACGATCTCCAATATTTATTTACAAAATACAAAGATTTACTGTCACAGCTCAAATCTTGCGGGGTTGATAAATCTAAGGAGGAGAAACAAATGGTTCTCACCATTCTCTCCAAAATTGGTCTTGAATTCTCCATGTTCATATCCAAATTTCATTCAGTCAAATTCGTCTCTGGAGCCACCTGGAAGATTCCTTATCTTGAGGAATTTATTAAATCCCTGACACAAGAGAAAACCAAACTCATCAACATGGAAAAAATCAAAGGCCCAAAGGTGCATGCACTTACTGTGCAAGATTGAGCCATCAATATCAGAAATTGGAATATAAAGACAAAAGGAAATATCACGCAAATACGAATAAGGAAGGGTACTCAAAACCCTTCACCGATGCCTCTAGATCCAAAGGTGGAAAGGGAAGAAAAGGGGAAAAATGCACATACTGCCATAAATGATTCCATCCAGAATCTGCATGCATGCAAAAAAAAATAGATCTAATGACTCAAATACATCAACAAAATAACCTTGGAGATCACATCCTCGAGGGTTCCAATAAGAAGAAGCCAGAAGATCAGAATCCCAAGAAAGGAAATTCTAGCCATGCCTTGATTGCCATCAAATCCTCTCAATGCTTGGATCGTAGATTCAAGAGAATCACATCACGTTGCTGCCAAAAAAACACTCTATTCTTTATTGGATGCATGAAAAGTTCCTCCTATTCGGATGGGGGAGAACTCTCCATTCGAGTTTACCGACAAAGGAAGGATTGAACTCACCAACGGAAGCTTCGAGAATTTGTTGCATGTTCCCAAACTTTCTGTCAATCTTCTCTCTGTGTATTAGATGACGAATTTCGACATCGGAAAGAAATTCATATTGACACCTAATGTGGTGGAAATATATGAAATGCAAACCAATTCCACGGTTGCTATCGGTGAGGTAAATCATCAATCTAGATTGTATACATTTTCTAAATTTATTGAACTAGATTCTGCTTTACTGCTTACCCATACTCATGAAAGCAGTAGGATATGGCATGAAAGGTTCAGGAATTTGAATTTCACATATATGCAACAAATCATCAAGCAAATATTGGTTGATGGTTTACCAAACATCCATTTCTCCAAAGGAATCTATTAGGCCCATGATATAATTGATTTCATGACGTTAATTAGATCCTTTTTGCCGAATATGTGTATGCATTTTCCTGTTTTGAAGAGTTTTTGAAGAGATTTTGTGTCAAATCGCTATGATCCACACCAAGTATGCATAACTCATGTTTTATGATGATCTTGAGTGTAATTCAGTATGTTTTTATGTTTCCAGGAATCTAATTCACATTTTTTGGTGTCACAGGGAAAAATCGTAGCTTGTTTTTGCTTCTGGCACTTAGTTCGATACTCCATCCGACACTCATTCTGGTACTCCATCCAGAACTCCATTCGGCACTCCGTCCTACACAAAAATGATGGGTGATTTGATGGTTATGGTATTGGCGACCAATGATGGATGAATCAGAGACATGGGTTTTTCTTGTGCTCATGGTCTCCAGCTACTGAACTCTTGACAAATCGACTTGGGTTGTTTTGTTTGGTGATTATTGGCTCGCCTCATTTCTAGAAGCCACCGATAGTTAGGGCATCTTAAATGCAATTTTCTATTTTTAGAGAGGGTCGACAGGGCTTCGGTGGATGGATAGTGTTAGTTTTAGTTTTTATTTTCAGATTGCTTATTTAATTGTTGTTTAGTTTTTCTTACCTAGTTGTTAGTTAGTTTGCTCATTTCATTTCTTGTCATATGTTGAAATAATGTTTAATTTCTGTTTATGAGTATTTCCTCTTTTTGCAATTTGAATTATTAAATAGAACTAGTTTAGTTTACCTCATGCAATTTATTTCTTAGATCTAGTTTGCAATTTCAATTCGTAATTAATTATTGAGTTTAGTGTAGTATGAATTTTGTTCATTAGCCTATAATGCAATTGAATTTATTAGAATAGTCTCTTTATACTATTGATGATTAATGCATGATCAATAATCACATGGATATGAAGGATAGTTGATGTTGTTTCCATAATGGCTAAATTCTCATTGAATTGCCTAATTCACACTTTTCACTTTGCCATCGAAGTCAATATCGAGTTTATCCCTCTCGAATTATCGTTCATTGTTAAATTCCATTGTGATATTATAAGACACCGGAGATACAACCATCAACACTATATTTGACTTTTCATAGATTAGAAGATAGTTTTCTTGCTTTCATAGATTAGAAGATAATTTCCTTGCTTTTGTAGGGTAGCTAGTCTTCTTGCTTTGGTAGATTAAAGAGTAATTTGCTTATCATAGGTTAAATATTAGTTGCTAATTCCTTTTATTATCATAATGTTTTTAAATTCAGTATATTTCCTTTCATAAATTAGAAGTGTTGTGAAGTTTGATTTAAGAATAGAGTTCACTTGCTTCTTAGCTTAATTAGTTGCTTATTGATTAGTTTACTTGCTGGAGAAGTTATCATAGGTTAGTTAGTTGTTTGTTTGCTTGTCTATTTTTATTTAATAGGGTAGTTTCTTACTTGTCTATTTTTCTTTGATAGGGTAGTTTCTTGCTTATTTACTTGCTTTTATAGGATAGTTGCTTATTGAATTTGAGTAGGTTAATTAAAGTGATTTGCTGTTGTTATTGATTATTAGGTAGATATTTTGTTTTTTCTTATTGTCATGATTAAGTTAATTTTCTTTAAGTAGGGTTTTCATTTTCCTTCTTAGAACTATCCATCGATGCTTTGTTCAAAGGTTACTTAGGGTAAATAGTTTAAGTTTCTTAATAGGGTTTGATCATTAGTAGTCTTTGCTTGAGTAGATTAGCCCTTATATAGCCACCTCCTTAGTTAGACTATACTACTACCATCCCTTCTACCCTGGCATATATTTTTCTACAACTCGAAGTTTACTTACCCCGGGTTGACAATTTAATTGAGGAGTTTTTGTGTGTTTTTAGTGCATATGGAACACCCATCATTTTTGGCGTCGTTTCTGGGGAGTTGTCTCAAGGTAGGAAATAGTTAGAAAATAGATCACTTCTAAACCTTAGCATTAGTTTCGTGGCAGGGGAACTTTAAGACGAGAGGTAAGAAACTGCGCATCTGCTATAGCAAGTTACCCCAAACCCAATGGTAGTTTTTTTTTTTTGCTTTCATGAACAAACCTAGAGACCCAAAAGGTAGATACATTAAATCTAAATCAGACCTTTCAACCAAGGTTCCTTCCGAACTTTTAGGGGGAGGAACGTTCCACTCATAAACTCCGCAGACCGATACTGAAAAACAGGAGTTAGCTCAACTCAAAGAGATAAAGTTTTCTCTGAAGAGACTAAGACAGGAAGTACTATAGAACAAAAAATTGAAGAATCAATAATAGTGGGACAAGAGGCAAGACCACTCGAGCCTTCCACAGAACCAAGCAATACAACCTTTGTTTTCTTACCACCATCAGGAGATCCTAACTTTGTGGACATAGTATTTGTGTGAACCAAGTTTTATCAAATGGAAAGATGAACTCAAAAGAAACCATTAGCCCGAGGGAACTTTCTCAAATCTTAGCAGTAGTCGGTGTTTCTTCTTTTCAAGAAGAACATATTTTGGCAGCAGCCAAAATTATATCTACCTTCTCAGAAATATTAGAAGAATCAAGGTCCTATGAGCTACAAAATGATTTTCCTTTCCAAACTGCGAAGGAAGATGAAAAATTATGGACTACATCCAGTGGAGAGCAATCATTAAGACCTGATATTGAGGAGTTCTCAACATCCATCTCAACAGATCCTTTATTTACTTTAGAAATCAATCATCCAAAAGAAAAGGATCTGCATAATATGACGAAGGAGAACATAGAAATTACTGTTGATGAACATCAAGCTTACATTGAAATTTTGTTTCAAGGTCATTAGGCCACAATACTATTATCTTCTTCAACACCTTTTGATGCCAAAACATGTAGGTTGGATGGTTCTTCATATCCAAGTAATCACTGGGGTAACTTTTTCATATATGGATATGAGTATGTTTCTTATCTTGCTCCGCACATGGTTACATTGGAAGAGTTCTTACACTTGAATAAATATTTTCCCTTTCTTTTTAGGTAGGGTAGGATAGTAAATAAAAGTTGCATGTTGTTAGTTTAGATTAAAGTCTAATGCAACCTCATTTTACATTTTCTTTTAATGAAAGAACTATAAGATACATGTTCCTATGACTTGATCTCATTGATCTCAATAGTTTATGATATTTTAGAGTGTGGTTTTTGCAAACAGTTTTAGAGATCTCTGTAGTTATTTATATCACCAAGGGTAGACAATTTCAAGGAGATATAAAAGAAGAATTTTTCTTCAAAACATTTCTATACTTGAACCTTGTTGTCTGCTAAGCATCAAATGAATAATGACTTGCTGTAGTTAGCCATGTTTTTTGCAAAATATTTTCATCTTTTTTTTCTCAAGGCATCTTAAGAAGCAATTGCTCTTAAACTTTCACCACTATATAAGGAAGTGACACCGTAACCATCAATCTTAGAGGTCTCTCGTACAGTTTCTCCAAGTGTTACAGGATAATCCCCCTACAAACAAGTGGATTTCCTATTGGATACTAGACCCCTGTAACCAAGACAGAAAAGGTGCTAACGTTGGTCACTGACATCCTTTTAAATCTAGCTAAACTAATGTATAGAGAAGAGAAAGAAAGCTATACCTTTTTAACGATGTTCATCCTTGCACAGTCTGAGTTGAGATTTGATCTCCAAGCTCCTCGATAAATCCTGCAAACCAAACAAAGAAAAAACAACCTTCCTATTCTACTAATATCATCTTGAAACCAGATATATCTAATAAAGACAAGTTCATGTAGAATAAACACAACCTTGAAAGAAACAGGCCAAGCACATATGTATATTAATGAGAACAATAGAGAATAATTAATAGAGAAAATTACCTAATTGTAACAATAGGCTGGAACAAAATATCAAAATCCATAAATAGTAAACAATGTTATTTGTTAATATTAAATTTCTATAGCTTAATACTAGGAAAGGCATTTATATATGATTTAACTCATCATTGCTTATTTTCTGTAATTTACAAATTTTCCATTGTCTACCTTATACATTCATATTCACTCAATAGTAAACACCATAATTTTTAATTCACGCATCTTTATAAAAAACTAACAATATATCCATTTTCCTCTTTGAATGCATAAATTCTTTCAGATATTCCACCATTGTAAGGTATTTAGGAACAATTTTACCATTGCATAGAAATTCTCTAGAGTTTAAATTTCATGGAATTATACAAAGTGTATTCAAATCCTCTTTCTCATGATTTATAAATAAAATACATAAATCCATATTATGAAATTCATGAGTAATGAAGGTAATCATTTAATTTCTATAGTGCACATACATCTATATAAATATGATTCTATAGCTAAATCCAAATCAATGATTCAACATGAATAATAACTGGTCAAACAAAATACATATTTGTAGCAGTTCAGATGCAAACAAATGGAACAACCACGTTCCACCCAACTGTAGATGCAAAACAACCAAGTCATTTGTCCTGATCACCCCTTAGCCTAACCATGACTCCATAAGGGAAAATTGAGCTTCATTCCTTCGCCACTTTCCTTCTGTACAGTTCAGAAAATCATTTTCCTAACACCATGAGTGCTCACACAACAAATACTAATTTATTTGCTTAGGAATTTTCTTCAATCTGTTTCCCTCCTTGAAAATTCATAGCTTTACAAATCCCTAATTTTTAGGGGCTTCCAGTGACAAAAATCCACTTCTGACACTTGTTAAAATTAGCTCCGAGTTAACTCGAACATGTTCCCCACTCGTGGAATCATAGTCAACTATTTTTAACTTGGCTTTTCCATCTGTTTCCTGGATTAAATATATTAAAAAATTATGTATATGAATACATATTCCCTTCAAAGAGGACAGTTGGCAAGTCAAACTCTTTCTCAACAATTAAAAATATAACAGTTAAATGTCTTAGTTATACCAAGTATGAATTTCCATAAATGGAAATTATTAAAAATAAAATAAAGTGTTTTGATTCTTGAGGATATTACATCCTCTCCCCCTTAAGTATAACATTGTCCTCAGTGTTAATATTTCCTTCAATTCATCATTTGGAACATAGTTGGGTATGATTTCATCATTTCATCTTCCGACTCCCAAGTAGCCTCCTCAGGGCTAAAGTGCTTTCATTGTACTTTTACCTGGGTGATGGATCTATTCCGAAGTAATGTTTCTTTCCTGTCCAGAATGCATAGAGGTTCCACTTAGAACTCACCTTCAGGTTTCACCTTGACCATGTTCCAATCAATGATGTGAGTAGGATCATGCATATGTTTTTTTTTAATAATGAAACACATGAAAAAAATTATGAATTTTTAAGTTAATAGGGAGCCCTAGTTGGTATGCTACTGGTCCAATTTGAGTTAATACCTTCAATGGAACACAAAACCTTGGTGCCAACTTGGAACAGTTCCCTAGCTTTAATGAGGCGTTTCTTGGTTTGAATTTAAGATGCACATGTTCTGCAACATTAAATTCCTGATGTTGTCTTTTCTGATCTGCATAGATTTTTTTTCAATCTTGCAGAACCTTTAAATTATGTTGCATATTTTTGACCATTCGTTCCATTTCTTAGAGTATTTCTGGACCAACCATTATTTTTTCGACCGAATAATCCCAACTGATCGGAGTTTTGCATTTTTTTCCATATAAAACTTTGAAAGTACTCATTTTTTCCGATGCTTGATAACCATTATTGTATTCGAATTCGAGTAAGTGCATGTACTCTTCCCACTTAGTTGGTTTTATTCTTATGTACATTCATAACATATCTTCGATAATCTGATTTGTATGTTCCATTTTTCCATCAGTTTTCGAATGATAACTTGTATTGAAATTCAAATTAGTTCCCAAACCCGTAAACAATTCTTTCCAAAAATTTGATGTAAATTTGACATCTCTATCAGAAATCACCATTTTAGGAATTCCATGCAATCTAAATATTTCTTTCACAAAAATTTCATTGATATTAATAGCTTTGTAGGTAGATTTCACTGGTATGAAGTGAGGACACTTACTCAATTTATCAACTATTTCCATGATTGAATCATTTTCTCTTTGAGTTTCGAAAAACCTATAATGAAATCAATTGAAATAATTTCCCATTTCCATTCTGCTATGGGTAAAGGATGTAATAAACTTGCTCGATGTTGATGTTCAACTTTTACCTATTGAAAATCTAAGAATTTCGACAAGTATTCAGTTGTTTCAGATTTCATATTAGGCCAATAAAATTGTTTTCACAAGGCTGTTATCATTTTATGATATCCTTGATGACTAGAATATGGATTTTTATGAAACTCATTTGGGATTATTAACTTCAAATCAACAAAATTTGGTACATAAATTATTTTTTTGAACTTTAATAGTCCACTTTTGTCAATACTGAAATCTGTACTATTTAAGTTCCCTTCATTTTTCTGCAATTAATCTATTGTTTTGATGTATTTTGCATCATTTCTGCTTGCAGATTTAAATCTTTCCTCAATATCACTTTTTGTTTTGCTGATAATAAACTCATAGAATTCATTAGTTCTTCGACTTAGTGCATCTACGAATTTATTCTCCTTTCCTTTGATGTGTCAAACATCAAAATCAAACTCACTTAGAAAGGATAACCACCTTGCATGTTGTGCATTGAGATCCTGTTGACTAAAAAAATGTTTCACACCACTTTTATCTATTAATAATGTTGAAATATTGTAACTGCAAAGGGTATTCTATTTATTATTGAATTATTATTCATCGGATCAACCCCCTTTTGTGGATTGATCATGTCGGGCTTTGTACTTGACCAAATCTCCTTTTGTGTATTGGTCAAAACCTAATTATATTATGTTAATTAAGAAGTCGCCCCCAGGCCTAATTAAAGTGGTTTTAACCACTAAGAAAATAATTCGTCCCTTCCCAGTGAAGAGACACCTTTCTAGTGCTTGCCAGCTAGTATAAATAA
>JASDQU010104000.1:8077-20338 GCA_032191745.1 Picea mariana | reverse complement strand
AATCTATAATGAAAAACAATACTTGGGAATTGACTGAATTTCCTAAACATAAGAAGCCCATTGGATGCAAATGGATATACAAACCCAAGTTTAAATCAGATGGTAGTATAGATAAGTATAAGGCTAGATTGGTGGCAAAGGGGTATTCACAAACAGAAGGTATTGATTATGCTGAAACATTTGCACCAATAGCTAAATTGTAATTGGAGAATGGATTGACTTCTACACATTTGCTGAGACTTGGAAATAATGGAGTAAGCGCCAGTTGTAAGCACCAGTTATAAGCTTCAATTATGAGAGTCAGTTGTAGGCATGTTAAGAGTCAGTTCATAGTTAAGAGTCTAGTTGTCTTTGGTTTGCATGTAACCGACTCGGTAGAGTCTTTTCCTATATAAGGATGTAATCTGTCTTCATTGAATAAGTGAGAAGTGAGCGTAGCCTCACCATGGTGTTTGTTTTGCATATTTTATCTAATTTGTCACACACGATGTAATAGATTTAAAATTTTTCTATCCTCGATGAGATTTCAAACTTGTTAAAATATTGTTATATTTACAATTTTTACTTGCTACATTTTCAATTTTTCTATCCTCGTTGATATTTCAAACTTGCTACATTGCCTATTCAAATCCAACTACCAATTAACCAAACTCTAGAATAAAACAGAGTAGAAGAGAAAAACACCTCATTTCCCCCGGAATGAAGAGCGGTAACTTCTGTCACGGTGAACTTGGAAATCGATATTGATTTAAGGTGATATCGACTGTAATAGTAATAGGAGGACCCATTGTATGTCAAGCATACAAAGGTCCATAAATTTCTATTATACATGTCCCTCTAAAGAATAAAACTTATCTCTCTTTGTATTTACTCATCACAACATTCTCATCTCATATCATATTTTGTGAAGGGTTTTGCAAATTAAAACTATTGAAACAGAGAGCCCTTGGAATTTAAATGTTTCCAAATGGATTATTTACCAGAGTGTTGCAGTTGATGAAATTCTTATTCTCATTCAGTTTCAATAGAGCTTGTATCATCTTCTCATTCTTCTCTTCCTTGTTCAAACGATTCGTCATTATTCTTAAAAGTTACATTACCCTGTCGTTCATGGCATCCGTA
The DNA here is from genome assembly GCA_032191745.1 of Picea mariana. Lineage (NCBI taxonomy): Eukaryota > Viridiplantae > Streptophyta > Pinopsida > Pinales > Pinaceae > Picea > Picea mariana. The sequence goes on along the minus strand of JASDQU010104000.1, from coordinate 19,216 downwards.
TTCCTTAAATTTCACATAACCTTCAATTGACTATCGTTTCTGTAACAACGATGTCATATCAAAATAACAAAGAAATAAAAGTAGGTTTCATCATTGTTGGAGTCACCCACATTCATAACCTTCCACTATGACACTATCGGACTCAACAGTGACTTCGGACACTCACAGTCTGTTCACAATCTTTTAACTAAAATCTATTAATTCATCTGATAATAAAATGGGCAGAAGTCATATTAGTCTTTGTGATTTGTGAATAATGTTGGGATATAGCTCATCATTGCTCTATTTTTCTCGATGGCACCTCTTCATTTAAAATAGATAAGATTGTCACCCCTAACATCGAATCAACTAGGCACGAGGTTTTTGTTGAATTTATGCTTATACTAAGAGGGGGCGATGAATTAGTATAATATACTTTTTACTTTATTTAACCATTCATCAATCATTCATTATTTGAGAAAAAATAATCACATATAAACCTCAAATCACACTGAGTTTAATATAGAAACCTAATCAGGACAAAACCATAAAACTTATCTTCATAAATTTATGTAGGCACTAACCTATTGTTACAATATTTGTGAACACCAACCTAATGGAGACACCAATCCCCTCACATGAACATCAACTCAACGGAATGGTAGACAACACCAATTCATCAAGATATTGTGTAGGCACCAACCTACTTGAGACACCATTCTCCTCATCTAAGAACCAACTCAGTATGATCTGTATAGACACCAGTCCAATATCTTCATACATAGAGTACTTTTCACTTCACCTGCATGCTTCTTCGTACTTCAAACATAGATTCCAACCCTACTCACATTCATCCTTCATGCCCCGGAGAGCCTCATAGCATCATTCACAGAATATGATCCTAGACTGCATATATCATAGACCTTCATTCCTTCATAGTGCACCTTAAGAACAAGAAAATCCCAAGAAAACCCATCAGGCTTCTCTTGCACACTTTTTGATCTCAAAAAGACACCCAGCTCCTTTAGCTCACCTCGGATCTCTTATGTGCACCTAAGACTTGATCTCTTTCTTGGATACACTACAAAAGCACACATCTATCATGTATTTATAGCATTTTTTTCATCACTTTCAGAGGCGGCCTGTGAAGACTAACTGAACTAACCTAATTTTTTTGGTTGGGTTGTTGGACAAAAAACTTCATACCTCCCCATTCTCAGGGAGTTAGAGGTAATTCCATATATCATTGGAAAGATATCGGAATAAGATTTCCAACCATATAACCTATACTCCCATTTGAGATAAGTATCTAGGGTAAAACTTCCTTCAAAGATAAGGTATCCAAATTGAGCATAAAAAATCCAATAACAATATTTTCAACAATCTCCATCTTGCATTGTTTATATTGAACATCTGTAGTCTCCCCCTTGTCTTTGTTATCAACTAAAACAATATTTTCAACAATATCCATATTTCAATATTTATCTTGGACATATATAGTCTTGTTACGAGGAAAATTTCTCTATGGCTAGGGTAAACCACAACAGACAGAAATGACTGCAAAAATCAACTATATTCTCAAGTATTCTATGAAAACAAATATGCTAGCAAGACAAGATAAAAGGCCTACCTCGTCCAAACGTTCGATGAAGTCCATCGTTGAGCACTTGACCCAAAGCAATATACCTGCAACTAGTCCTCAACAACCAAGCAAAGCAAGCATATGGTGATATAATATGATGTTAGCACATTCAATAGCATAATCCATTAATAAACATGACAGATACATCCATGGAATAATAATTCAATATATTTGCAAAATATCAATTGGACATGAAAATAGTATTTCTATTAATATATGGTCAGCAGAAGTGAAAATGTTACAAACTTCTGTGTCGGCACAGTTCAGAACTGAGAAACTAAGTTCCTTCCAATTGGGCCTCCACCACTTCAATCCTCCACAAAAGGCAAGCTCATAATAGAGAAGCAATGAGGTTCTCAGTTAATAAGGGAAGAGCTTGGGGGTTGAACATTGTGTTCAGACTTAAAGGACAAAGGGATGCAGACTCAATATGAAGTAAATAATTTCTCCAGAGTAACTCAAAGTTGAATTCTTTCTCCTCTTCCATAGCTCGGAATTGGTCCATTTTTAGCCTTCAAAATGTAACTGGAGGGCTGAGTCGGAACGTTTCCAGTATATGGAAGGCGAAGGATCATAGATCTCTTGTTGTGACATGGAAACCTGACATTAATTTTCATTTTCTGGCATAAATCTTGATGTACGCGGGTTGTAGTGGAGCAGCCTACATATACGGATGTTGTATAGTAGGCAAGATGCGTACATGTGGAAAACTATTTATTTTTAGCTATGGATTTTACAAACATGGATGATAAGTCTGCATAAGGAAATGGAAAAATGCCTTCTATGCAAGGTTGTATAGGGTGAGGAAAATATTGCTATAAAATATGCCCCCTAATGTGTGAGGTCAGAGGAGCATCTGTGATGGCCGAAATACAATATAAACAACCTAGAAGTGGAGTGATGGGAAACCAGCTGGACGAACTAGTTGATCATTACATTTTGCACTGACTTTGCATACATGGCTGCCAATGAAATTATATTGCAGATCCATGTGAAAATATACCAAACAAGTGTTTGTGGCCATGAATAGGCAAATACAAATGCGGTTACATGCCAATAGTTTTCATAGTCACGAACAAGGCCCAGTAGAACCAGTCTCAGAACCAATCTGAAGATATTTGTACACAATGGAGTAAAATTTGATCTCCCATGATCACTAAAGTCATATACGTACTGGTCCAATGAAAAGGAAGCAAAATCTCAAGAAAGTTGCAGTCACAAAGTGATGTCTTCAAGTCTTCTACATAATCCGCCAAGGGTGCAATTATACATCATGTGAATAAAGGATTTCAGTTCAAACACAATGAGACATTGTTTGATTACAGGTCATTGAGGTATACCGTTAACCAATACGAGACAGCCTACCGATAATGAAAGTAGGTATCGAGGCATCGAATACATTCTTACAAGTGTGAATAAAGGAGCTGATGTCGAACACCTGAAGAATCCATCGATCAGAAGACATTGATGTATTCTCAACTGTCGATGGCAAGAGAGCCGGCCACTAATGACTGCAGTCCTCAAGGTAATCATAAGAATCTAGGTCCCGTTTCTAGAATAAATGAGTTGAAGTCGATGGAAGGAGACTCACTGAAAGGAGAGCATTAAGGAATCTCTCATCAGTCAACATGAGGTACAAAGCAGGAGCTTCATGATTTGGTGGAAATCAGACGAAGAACATGTTCACGAACCAACGACCCTGTGCATCTTTTGCGTGTGCCAAGTGCAAGCGGTACATGAAAAAGACCCTCTGAATAGAATCCAATGATGAAAACTGCTGACAAAGGTAAGGAAACCACCAATAAGGATAATGGTATCCAAGACACTACACAAATCCCAATGTGTGAATAGATGTCTTGTCGTCGAACACAAGGGAACCCACCTAGTCAACAATCAGTGATGAAATGTTGATTGTTGGGTTCAAGGTTACCTATCAATGATGGAAGTAGGGCCAGCGTGCACGATAGGACTACAGTATCATGTGATTCTGAGACAAACTGAGGGTATGTCCGACATGCAAAGTCAAGAGTTTTGAGGAGTGGCCAACACAGGTTGATAGACTTCCTTTGAACAAGAGCATGAGACATATGGAGGACTCCAGCAGCATAGACCCAATGATGAAACCATGAGATGCAGGAGGCATTAATGAAATTCTCTATAGGGATTGGAAGAGTAACCAGTTGGTAGAGAAGACTCTGTAACGAGCTCAGCTTCCTAAGGCCATGCTAATCCCAAAATTATGATAATGAATGGACTCAAATAATTTTGTTCTCTGTTCAAAGGCTACACAATTGTTGCCAATACAAGATAATACGCCCTTCTCATCCGTCTTTTTTTGTTTTTTCATAGACAAATGAATGATATGATACAGAGGAGGAAATGAGTGTCGCAAGTAAGCAAAACTAGTTCTAGCAGTGGAACGTACCTATGCTTAATGCAAGGAAATGCTTGCGGGAGATGGACACTCGAGGGAATGTTCCCTCCTAGGTATAGGGTGTCAAATTGCAAAGGATATAAACAAGGCTCTTCTTGGTTGAGGATGCAAAAAAAACTGTTGAGGTAAACGATTTATAACACAAAGCGAGAACCGGCTATAGGCTCAATACTACAAGTGAGGGCATGAGATGCAATCACAACTTAACACCAAAAAATGTCATTTTTTATGTATTTTAGTCTACTTGGTGTGAAAAATGGATAAACTTGTGCCAAATAGATGTCATTTCAAATCTAATTTACGAGTGTGAAAGAGACAAGTTCACTTGGCAATATTTTCGCTTTTTGAAGACGAGTTGGAAAAGAGCTTAAATTAAACTCGTTTGGGAGTCCTCGGGGTATAAGGCAGCATGTTTATGAGTGAGAAATGAGGCTTAGCGTAAATTCATGTACTAGCTTAGAGCGAATCTTGGTCCTATGGAAAAAATCTCTGCATGGGCACCAAATGAAGAAGGGGATGTAACTAGGGCACCCATGTTCAGTAAGTTTCTACCACTTGATAACGACACGACTTATAGAAGATGGAAGGTTTTGTGTCACAACAAATTGGTTCTTACCTAAGGCATAAAAAGTGATAGTTATAGGACGATGTGAAAATGCATGATGGAATGGATAATTATCCTATATATTGGGTAGTGAAAATACATGTCAGTAGTGACGAACGACCAACATAACATTGAAATCCGCAAGAATACCTCGTTAAAACTACAAAAACCAACTCAATCCACCTTTGTATTAGTCCATTAGGTGAAAAAATGGCTCAAAACTATAGAAAGTCGGTAAAAATTGTTTATAAATAGTAACAAAACCAAAAATTACTATATCATTTTGATTTTAAACCCAAATAGTGAAAATTGGACCAAAATACCTCTGAGATTCAAACGGTGATTGCGGGAGTGTCAGGCAATGAAATCAGAAACTGTTTGGACCAGGTAAATATTCTTCCCTTCCTCTTCATTTCTAGTGGATTAAATTTTTAAATTAGGTTTCAAATTTTGAGAAATTTAGGGCGCAAATTGTGTAATTTGGTGTACATGGGTTGTCCCTTATCGGGTCGTGTATACAATGGGTTATACGCACCTGTGTAAACTATAGGGTGCATACACGCATCCCTATACACGAATGTAACTTAAGAAGCTCACATAAAGGCAAGAAAACAATGAATTCTATGGATGCTAACTCAAATTTTGACTTGTCCTTGGCAGGATGGTTCTTGAATGGAGAGAAAGAGAGAATGAGGAGGTCGATGTTGTTGTGGATCGAGATTCGGGGGCCCAAATGGCCTTAAAGAGATGAGGCTTATATAAATTTTTGGCACTCAAAAGAATGAGGGCCCATTTGAGGTTGCTAGAGATGCATGTGGGTTACTGGGACCCTAAGAGTGAAAGCTTCAACCTCGATGGGAAACCATTGAGGATTGAAGTAGAGGATATCTACTTTTTGACTGGGTTATCACGTCGGGGAGAGGTTGTAAACCTCAAATCATGGGGAGCAGGGAGAGGAATGTAAATAGAGGAGTACATTGATTCCCACTATGTAGCAGGGACTCTGAAGGTTAGGCTTCAACTCCCTATCCGAGTGATAAACAATCTCATCCTGAAGATTGTTGTCCTTCTATTGACCAGGATCACAGGTCCAGCCTCATTGCACTAGGAATCGAGGTCACTCATGTTCTATGCAGTGCAGTGTATGATACCCACAGTAGATGACCAGTGTACCTCACTACTGGCAAATATGAAGAGCCAATTGAGAGACTGCAAACAAGGGAGTAAGAGAAATTTTGGGTTTGCCTCTATCCTATGCAGTTTCTTCTTCGAGCGGGTTCCAGGTTTGGGACCTAGAGTCGAGATTCTTCCTAGAGGACCTCGCGATCCAACCATGGCACAGTGGACCGAGGTAATGAGGTGAAAGGGGGGAGGTAGGGTGCCCACACCCTACAACGAGGACTTTTTCTACTGGTGGCAATGACATGTCATTTCTCTAGATGATTATCCCTATGTGGGGATAGAATTCCGAGGAGATCTAGACATGCCACTTCCACTAGGGTCTTCCTATGGTGACATAGGTATGTCGAATGTTTTTAAATATTTCATTTTTTGTATTTTTGTATGATAGAACAAAAATATTTTTGGATGGTGCTTAAGTACTAACTAGACACTTGTGTAACGCAGACATGGGTCTGCGATGACCGGAAGGGTTTCCTTGACATCGACGGAGGAACCAGAGAGATGAGGTGGCGAGAGGGGAAGCTGAGAGAGTCCTACAAAATGTGTAGGAAACCTGTCTCGTTTGACTCATAGGATTCCCATGGTTCAGGTAGAGGATCTACCTGAAGCCATGCAGCGACAGGTGGTTGTTGTGCCCAGAGCTTGGGTGTGACTCTTTCAACATCTCACAAACACTGTAGTTTGCTACCATGACACACATTCGGTGCCACAAGCATATATGTCGTGGATATTGTAGTACCGGATGTATATGTGTATTGAGGGTATTAGCCCCAATTTTGTACTATAAACACCATATTTTTTGAAATATATATAAAAAGGGATCTTGAGCTTTACTTATATTATACAATGTGTACATTTATGATATGGTTTTCTTTGATTTAGTTATGTGACAAATGCCGATCTAAAACGAAATTAGCATAAGAATCGGATACATTATTATCACTCCTAGGAATGTGATAATAAGTAATAAAATCAAACAGTCATTCTAAAAGACGTACCCGTAGGAATCGTCGGAGTAAAGTAGGATCACGTATGTGGTAACTTCCATTCAATTGACATAATACTAACTGGGAATCCATGTGAACCTCTAATGAGAAAATACCATGTGAGATAGCATCACACAAAATTTATATAACGATGTTATATTCGGCCACATTATTTGTGGATGGACCTAGGCATACACCACTTGAAGACACCAGTAGACCCTCGGGTGAATAAACCACCCAAGCGGTAGAAGCCAATTTCTGTGGATGATGATTGGCTCCATTTTCAAATCCTAGGTACACCGAAGACTCCATTGACATCTTCCAACCAAGGGAAAACTCGATAAGCAAGTTAAAGATGGAAAGAAAATGGAAAATATTTATACACTAAAATACATTAGTATACAAAGAGTTATGCCCAAGGCTGGGGCTCAAGCGTAATGTTTTTTCAAGTAGAGCCCATTCCCTGTCTTGGCCAACATATTCCCTTCATAATCTTCTAACTCGTAGGCTCCTTTTTCTAAGACACGTCGCACGATATAAGGACCGTGCCACATGGGTTTAAACTTTCCTTCCCCCAGTGGTTCTTTGGCTTTATCATACAAGAGGACCAATTCACCCTCAGCGTACAACTAAGGACAGATAGACTTATCGTACTAGACCTTAACATGTCTTTTGTTCACCTTGATAGTCGTAGAGGCGTCTCGACATTGCTCGTCAAGACTCTTTAGGTGTACAAGGCATCACTCGAGATCAGAAGTGTCAGGTAGGAGCGTGACTGCCAACTTAAGAGAAGGGATTTCACATTCAATAGGTAATATAGACTCCACACCATGTACTAGATGGAAAGGGGAAAAACCAGTGGTAGTCTTGACTGAGGTTTGGTATGCCCAAAGTGCGAGATATATAATAATGTGCCAGTCGGACTTACTCTGGCTGATATTTTTTTGCAAAATGGTCTTGAGAGACTTGTTGACAACCTCTACATACCCATTTTCTTGGGGGTAATAAGGAGAAGAATGACCATGTCTAAACCTCAGCTTAGCTGCTAGCTCTTCCATCATTTCATTCTGAAAGTGACTTCCATGATCAGTGACAATCTCACTCGGGATATCGAACCAGGCGATAATTTGATTGAATACAAAGAAGGCGACAGTCTTCCCATCGGATTTAACTGTAGGCATGGCCTCAGCCCACTTATTAAATTAGTCGACGACCATGATAATATGTTGATTCCCCCCAGCCGATGTCGGGTTTCAATCCACGATTCCAACCCCCACTTGGTGAAGGGACCGACGGTAATGACTGGGTGAAGAGGGGTTGGATGCGAGTGCATTTTTTGAGTGAATACCTGGTAGGGGTGACACTTCTTAACCACTTCAATGCAATATTTAAAGATAGTAGGCCAGAAATAACCAGCTCACAAAATTTTTTGGGGTGTCACAAGCCCGAATAGATGACCACCATAAGCTCCACTGTGACAATCATTTAGGACTGACTTAGCCTCTCTGTGATTTAAACAACGACGCAAGATATTGTCTATTCCTCGATGATACAAAGTGTCACCGACAATAGTATAATTCTTAGCTTGGTACCTTACACATCGTCGGTCATCTCGTGAGAGATGTTGAGGGAACTTTAAAGTTTGAAGATAGAGAACAATGTATCCATACCAGGGGTCAGACAATGAAACAAGAAAAATGTCTTCATCCGCAAACAAATCAACATGGATAACATCCTCATCTAATCGTGGAAAATCGGATATTAACTCCACGAAGACTAGTGATTTCTTGGATTTCGCAGAAGCGAAATCGAGATCAAACTCTTGTAAAATGACAATTCATTTATTATATTTCCTCCCTATGATACTCCTGGTAAGGACATATTGAAATGGATTGACATCGAAAATCATAGTAGTCTTGCAAAGTAATATATAATGACGCAAACGCTGGACTGTATGAATGGCGGCCAAAGCTAGCTTTTCAACGTGAGAATAATTAAGCTCAAGACCAACTAATTTTTGACTAAGATAGAATATGACGTGCTCGCGGAGCTCATCATCCTCCTGAACCATAACCATATCAATCATCTCTTCAGATGCGGCGATATAAAGCAAGTATTCCTTATTGTAGTCAGGAGACTTCAGCAGAGGCGTCGATACCAAGGCCTTCTTTAAATCATCGAAGGACTCATGGGATCATTCATCCCAGATAAAAGGGGTGTCCTTCTTCAAAAGACGCCTGAAACCCTTAGTGATATTGGCATAATTCACTATAAACTGACGAATAAATTTATGTCTCCCCTGTAAACCTTGAAGTTGTCTAATCATGCATGGGGGAGGCAATCAAAGTATTGCCTCAACCTTTAGAGGATCTACCATGATCCCGGTCTCATAAACTAGAAAACCCAAAAGATGACTAGACTTAACGCAGAAGATGCACTTGTGAGGGTTCAACCAAATTCTATTTAAAGGCATCTTTCAAAAACAAGCGGAAGGTGCATAGCGTGATCCTCTCTCTTGAGAGAGTGAGTAGCAAGACCATCAAGGTAAACTTCGACTATGTGCTTAAGATCATGAAAAGAAAAATTCATGGCACGTTGGAAGGTTGCTCCAACGTTTTTAAGGCCAAAAGGTATTTTCCAGTATGAGAAATTACCCCAAGGACAAATAAATGTCGTCTTGTGTTGATCCTCGAGTTTAATTTGAAATTGGTTATATCCTGAAAATCCACCCATAAAATAAAATACTTCGCTTCCCGCACACTCGTCGAGAATCTGATCAATGAAAGGTGTCGGGAAGTTGTCTTTAGGACAAGCCTTGTTCAAGTCACAAAATTCCATACATACACAAATGGTTCCTTTCTTATTATTCATAGGAACGGGATTAGATACCCATTCAATCAAGGGAACCTGGTAGATGAAACCAGCATTAAGTATCTTCTCCACCTCTGCCTTAATAGCAGGGGCCTTCCGGGGATTGACATCTCTAAGACATTGTCGAACAAGTTTATCATCTGGATAAGTTATAATATCATGCTCGACAATACAAGGGTCACTTCCTCGCATCTCTTCATATGACCAAGCAAATACATCTTGAAATTCCTTCAAGAGTTCGGTGTATATCAAGATTTCTTCTGGCGAACAATCAGCACCAATATGTACGTTTTCAACCTTACCATAGGTACTAGAGATATCAATCATGATGGTAGGATAAATACTCGCCATGTTTCCTTCGGCATAAATTATGTGCGTATCAATTGGAACTATGGTGTGATCGACTATTTCACTCAAAGTAGATCGAAAGTGATCTTGTTCGATTCTTTCAATATCCAGGAGAAAATAAGAGCGGTGATGCATATCATCCCAAGGTTTGTCAAAACTATTCATGGATTCAATGATAGCTTCATCCGAAGGCAAAGTCTCATCGAGGCAATCATGTTAACAAGACAACGAAGTGGCCCACACGGGCCTCAGAATGGGATCCTCCTCATCCATTGGTGAGGTAATAAGATCGGGATTGGCGGAAGAGTCAAGAATAGCTTGATACACAATATTTTCTTCTAATAGTGGCATGGCCATTCCAGTATGAAACTAACCTTCACAAGACAAAGTTGAGGAAGGTGGGGTCCATGGATCACTAAAATAGGAAGTGCGGAAAGGAATGGACCTCCCTATCGAAATGGGCCTACTGGACATGGCGTAAACGTGGTGACTTGGTGCCATGAATTCAAAAGTACCCATAAGGGAAGAATTCATTCTGACACTGATATTCTCAGCTGTCGACTAAGAATTATGGATCACAAGAATCAGCGGTCCAATAGATGCATTAGGAATAGAGTACGCAAATGATAATTGGTCGATCGTCACAATCTTCCCTTCATGAGGAAAACAAAGAGTACAGAAGACGAACGATACGACGACGACCCTAGCATAGGCTCAATTGCGTCCTAGTAACAAGTTATAATCTAGAGGTGCATCAACTACCTCAACCTCCACCTCTACCATCTTCCCACCTAAATAGACCAGAAAGGCAGGAAGAATACCATTAGGATGGAAGAAATGACTGTCAAAAGTAGTCAACATGTTCGATGACTTAGAAAGAGTTGGAGAACTGAGATCTTTCCAACAGATCAGGGACATCACACATGTACCAGTTCCTTCATCAACAACCACACATTTGATGGTATAATTTGAGTCCTCCATGTGGATTTGGAAAGCCATATGGTAAGGCAAGCGAGGCTTCACATCTGTGATGTCAAACTTTATAACTTTAGAGACACTGGTTTCTAAAGCTCCTAAAGCAGATAGTAAGGCA